>CAMZMU010000098.1:20265428-20553091 GCA_947311845.1 Poa pratensis
TTCTAATCTGTATTGTTACGAGCAATGTCACTTAACACTCAACTTAGTGAGTACATGGCTTTTTTTGTCTAGTGATGTTAGATTTTCAAGTCGATTATTCGTGGTGATTATATACTCAAAATTCTTGTATTTGTTGTGCAAACAAATCGAATAAAATTGTATGTTCATGTATACATTTTTCTTGCAGTTATTTTTTGAATAAATTGCTAATTTTACTGTCTACATGAATGTTAAAGGGATGGAGGAATTTAGCTCATATACCATTGCTGATACAAATGAGACCGCCAATGACGACTCTGATGGCAACGCTGAATCATGGTCCTACGAGGACGACCATATAAGTGTGGATGAGACTGACGACGGTGCAGATTCATATTGGCCATCGTACGCAGTTGTTCCTCTAGAGGACAACCGTCTAGGTGGTGATGACGAAGCTACTGAACATACCAAACCTTATTCATCGTTCTCAAATTTTCCTCCTGAGGACGACCATGTTCATGATAATGAAGCTGATGATGATAACGTGAGTCCTGTGTATTTTGTTTTTCTCAATTATATTTGACAACATTGCACCTTATAGTTGTTCTGTTTTAAAATTGTGTAGGTAAATGAAATTGAGCACTACGATTCAGAGGGAGAGGCGGGTGAATCAGTCGCAGATAACATCAGTCAGGTATGTTGATTATTTCGTATGATCATCAACTTTGTTAGGACAATTTATAACTGTCATATTGTGTGTGCAGGTGGTTGGTGCTGATAGTAATGGGAACCACGACCACGGCGATCACGACGAACCGTTCATAGATATAGAGAATGCTGAAGATCAGCAAATAGCTCTCGATAACTACTGGAAGACGATGGCCAGGACCTTTGCCACCGACTTGGAGGCGTACGATTTCTATAACACCTACGCGAAGCAGCATGGGTTCAGCATAAGAAAGCAGAAGCTTAGGAGAAGAAAAGGTTGAAATACGGTTGAGAAAGTTTGTCTGCTCAAGGGAGGGGAAACGTCAGAAAGAGAGGTTGACGATGGACGGCAAAACACGTAGGCTAAGACCTGAGAGTCGGTGCAACTGCATGGCGGAGCTCACGGTGAAGTTTGACTTATCCCGTCAGGTTTGGTATGTTGCAAAGTTTTTGGACGATCACAACCATGTCCTAGCTCGATTTGATGAAGTCCCATTTCTCTGGTCACATAGAAAGATTAAGGATTTTCAGAAGGCAGAGATAATTGCTCTTGGATCGGCTGGGATTAGAAAGCACATGATCATGCAAAATTTTATCAGCAGATATGGAGGGTATGACATGGTAGGCTTTACCAGGAGGGATATATATAACATGTGCTGCATGGAGAAGAAGAGACTCCTACATAACGGAGATGCTGCCACGGCCGTTGGTATTATGGTAGGCAGAAAGGAGAGGGATCCCGAGTTCTTCTTTGAGTATCGGACGGATGAGGAAGGACGTCTCACGAGCATGTTCTGGTGTGATTCCCAATCACGCCTGGACTACCAAGATTTTGGTGATGTGCTGGTTTTTGACAGCACGTACAAGATGAATCGCTATGCAATGCCATTCATTCCATTCGTCGGTATAAATAGTCATCGGAAGACAACGGTTTTTGGGTGTGCCGTTGTATCAGACGAGAAACTAGAAACATATGTGTGGCTGCTGGAGACATTTTTGAGAGCAATGTGTCAGAAGAAGCCGAGGTCGGTAATCACGGATGGAGACGCTGCGATGATGAAGGCTATTCGGAAGGTTCTTAAAGGCGTGAGGCACCGTTTATGCTCGTGGCACATAGAAAAAAACATGCAAAAACACTTGCATTATAAATCTTTGCAAGAGTTCAGGGCACTTATATACTACTCGACATCACATGCCGTCTGGGAGCAGAGATGGAGCGCGTATGTTCGACGTTGGCAAACGTCTAAAACCATAACGTGGCTGACGAGGATGTATAAGATGAAGCATTACTGGGCCGCCGCTTATCTCTCGGATGGTTTTTTCCTTGGCATGAAAAGCAACCAGCGGAGTGAAAGCCTGAATTCAAGTCTACATCTTCACCTAAACTTCGGTATGACAATGGTCGATTTGGTTTTGCACTTTGAGAACTGCACTATTCGCCACCGTGAAACAGAGGCGCATGACAGCAGTATTTCTAGACTTACTAAACCAGTGGCAATTACCAATTCAAAGGATATTGAGGATGCATGTGCAGATGTATTCACCTATGTGAACTTCTACATTTTGCAGCGAGAACTGAAACTAATCGACGAGCTCGACATTTTTGAGAAAATAGAGGGGAATCATGGATATATAAAGTATATGGTGTCATGGAAAGATAACCGCAACAAGAACCTATTTATTGTGGAGTATACTCCAGCAGACTTGAATGAAACTATAAAGTGCAGCTGCAGGAGAATTCTTCGGAAGGGGCTCCCTTGTAAGCATATCCTGTTTGTATTGAAGGAGCTGAAATTAACTAAGATACCTAGCTGTTGTGTTCTTAAACGGTTATCAAAGGCAGCAAGAGGCGGCTTGCCATCCAAGCGCGTGAGTGATCTGTTCGGCTGGGGTTGGTCAAGTGCAGAGGATCGTGCAACATACGGTGATATTTGCCAATTAGAGGCAGAAGCAAACCATCTTGCACTCAAAGACCCATTCCTGATGAAAAAGTTGAGAGCTGCCCTAGAGGATATAGTATCATATAAGCATGTACCCAGGGTTAATGAGGATGGGACCAGCCATGCTAGCAAAGAGAATTCACAGCCTTTTAAAGTGCATACAGTTCCAGTTGGTGATCCAAAGAAGGTTTCCACAAAGGGCGGGCGTAAGAAGGGTGCCACAAATGAGGATCATCCGACGACAAAAAATGGACGACCTTTGGGGTTTGATGAGGTGCCCCCGGTACGTCTGTGCAGCATTTGCAGATTACCAGGACATAAGAAGACCACATGCCCACAAAATCCAAAGTAAGAGTATATGTGTTTTCTTATTATTTCGGCTGAGTGATTACATCGTGAGCATTTTCTTATTGCTAGTATCTCTTGTATGCAGGAATAATGCTCAATAATATAACGCGGCCAAGGCCCTTCCGGCGCCCGTGGAACCGCCCGTGGCGGTGCAAGAGGAGCACAATGCCGGGGAGGCGTCGCATGCAGAGCAGGAGGCGCCACTGATCACCACCGACGGATTCGACGAGGAAGCAGATTTCTTGAACCTGAAGGCAGACGCCATGTCCGGGGAAGAGCACCGCACAAGGAGCTGACCCCTTTGTGTCGTCGATGGCAGTGCCGCCTCCGACGTACGTGCAGATGTCTGACATGCAAAGGAAGCAGCAACTTCTGACGGAAGAGCAGATGGTGTGGCAACATTATGGTCAGAATGGTATGCAAGGGCAAAGGGGCCTGGCAGTGCTCGAGCAACATCAACATCATGGCATGTATCCTGGGGTTTACCATCGTGCTTCTTAGAAGCAGGTTGTATTGATTTATATTCATCTTCGAGAAAGAATGGGCGTGTTTTCAGAAAAAAACATTTGAGTAGACAAAATTATACTAGCGGTACAGATGCGTGAAATCAACATAGCTAACCAGACCATGTCAAAACAAAACGTTAACCAGAGCAGATCCATAAGCAGTAGTTCAACAACAGAATTTTTTAACCAGGTGAGCCAAAACAATATAAGACAAACAGCTGGAAGCAAATACTAGAAGATAACTACGAAAACATGCAGCAGCTGCAAACATTGCTAACGAAATAAAACCATCAAAGAAAAACAAAGCAACAACCACAGTATTTGAGCACAACTTATACCATAATAATAATAATGATTCAATACAGTAAATACACACTTTAATGGTAAACAAATACTGAACGCTTAAATTAACAAACTAGGCTGTCAATTACACCCTCAGGCAGCAGACTAAGCTTGCCAGGGTCCACATGTGCTACAGGGTGCTACATGTGTACGTAGATGGCTATTAGTGTTGCATTTGGGTCCACGTGTAAGTCGAGGGGCCTGGCAGTTTTCTAGTGGTTTTACATGTGGGTCCACATGCCGAATGGTAGTAGGGGTATATGCGGGGCCATCTACAAACACTCCTATCGATCAATGGAGCTATATATACAGCTATCACCTCTCGGGCATGGAGACCAGCATGCAACACTCATAGGTATCTACTTATATTTCTGTCGCATTTGGGCCAAGTGGACCCACATTCAACACTCTCGTCCTTCTAGGTCTATCACTATCACCTTTCAGAAGGCAGAGATGATTTGGGGCATGTGGATCACAAGCGACGCTCGTAACCAGCTAGGCCAGTCGCCTGGATGGCTGGAGGCGAATATACCTGACTAGTTACAAGTGGTGCAGCCGGGTCCACATGTGCTACAGGGTGCTACATGTGTACGTAGATGGCTATTAGTGTTGCATTTGGGTCCACGTGTAAGTCGAGGGGCCTGGCAGTTTTCTAGTGGTTTTACATGTGGGTCCACATGCCGAAAGGTAGTAGGGGTATATGCGGGGCCATCTACAAACACTCCTATCGATCAATGGAGCTATATATACAGCTATCACCTCTCGGGCATGGAGACCAGCATACAACACTCATAGGTATCTACTTATATTTCTGTCGCATTTGGGCCAAGTGGACCCACATTCAACACTCTCGTCCTTCTAGGTCTATCACTATCACCTTTCAGAAGGCAGAGATGATTTGGGGCATGTGGACCACAAGCGACGCTCGTAACCAGCTAGGCCAGTCGCCTGGATGGCTGTAGGCGAATATACCTGACTAGTTAGAAGTGGTGCAGCCGGGTCCACATGTGCTACAGGGTGCTACTGCTTAGTCTTGGCATTAAGCCCCTAATGTTCCAGCATAAAACAAACCACTTTCTCAAGTAATTCATTACAAGAATAATAAAAGGAGCTAGGTCTCTGGGTTGAGTTCTCCTCAGTATCTGTTATCTCAACAATTCAAGCACATTTCTTTGGCGGCAGGGGCAGACAAGTGGCAACACTAGCAGTTCTCTTGCCAGACAGAACAGAGACAAACGAGAAAAACTGATTATGGGCCACAGGGAACTGAATTGGGCTGGTGAAGGAGGCCTTCTTAAAGTATGCTGAAATATGGTTGTTTTGGATTGGTATCCGCGCGCGTGAGAAACGCAGGTTAGGTGCGACGATCGTGGGGTTTGTGAAACAAGAAATAAACTTCACAATAAACGCTTTGATATAATGTAAAATAATAAAAAAAACACTTCGATCTCTTTGAGCAAGTTCATAACAAAATACATAAAAAACAACTGACAAAACTAAAAACGATCATAACATTTTATTTTGAAGATTATTGATGCTCTTCTACTCAGAAGACGACGACTAGGGATCTTCATTCTCCAAAAGTGTTATCACAAACTCTTCTTCCACTCCATCGCTCCAAATTCCAGCCAGAAACCAAGCGAGGGGGCATCGGCGTTCCATCATTCCGTCCCTGACCCAGCGCCCAAAGAACTTACTGTGTAGCTCGTTGAAGCGATCAACCCTGCGAAGAGTCTCAGCAGGTTGAAAGGATGAAGACATGCGAACCAGCCCGCGGCCACCACGAGGAAAGGTCCCCCAGCGGAACCCCCATGGAGCCCACGAGAGATCTTCTTCGCCCCGTAGCCGAAGCCAAGGCGGCCGGCAGCTGCAGCAGTCCTCGATCTCCTGGCCAGGAGCAGAGCCCGCCGCGCCTTGTATGGGGTCGGAGGAATTACGTAGCCAGCAAGTAATTCCACGATGACCCCTCGAGCCCTCACGAGAGGCACTTGAGGTAGAGCCAGGAATGCCGCCACCTCTTGCCGACGTTGCGCCGCTGTGACGTCTAATAAAATCTCGGTTGAGCAAGGAGGTGCGGCGACGCATACGTTCGCGATAAGTAGGACGGCGAGAAGAGGTCATCCGCAGCGGTTCCCTACCAAACCTATCCATCTACGCCGGAGAGAAGAGATCACAGGAGAGGGAGATGATCGAGATAGGAGAAGAGGAGGAAGATCGGCGGTTTTCAGATGTGGAATAACCTGCGCGGCTCACGTGATTTATAGACAGATTAGATCGCGGATTTAACCTAGTTTTGTTTTAGACGGATTTAACCTAATCGCTAGCGACGTCTTAGCCGGCTATGGATGGCTTCGCTGATGGGCTACATTCAGCCCATTAGCTCTGGCCGGTCGGTTTCTTATTTATAGACACAATGATTTTTTTTCTTGAAGGCAACGACGTCAATCTATGAAAATTTGCAAACTCTCTATCCAAATATCTATGAAAGTGGAATTAAGTAGTGTGCACTAAGAGCCACAAAAAAGATATCTGACAATGGCAATATTCATCGCAAAGTTCTCACAATTCAAAAGTTAAACTTATCATAAAACAGATTCAAAAATCTTCTCAAGTATATGCATTGAAAATTTTGTGATAAAAACTAAAATAAAGGATCAGTTGTAGATTATATTGGAAAAAAAAGAGGAACTTACTAATTATGATTATCTGTCACGGTAGAGAATAATCGAGATACATTTTTTTTAGTTAAGAAGGCTTCCACCGATCAAACTTCAAATTACTACAATCTTTCAAAAAGGAACATGAAGGAAAGTTTGGTGTGCCTTGTACATTGAGTTTCTAGTACAAATTAAATTTCAAGTATGTACTTCGTTTGTAGTCCTATTAAAATATTAAAGATCAGAGTGCTGTTTTTTTAAGCCAAGCTACTTCTAGAGATAAACTGGATAGATATGGGGACCACGTGCAACACTCATAAGTATCTAAATACACTTTTGCCGCATTTGGGCCAAGTGAACCCACATGAAACACTCTCAGCCATCTGAGTTTACTCTTATCACCACTGGGTCATGTGGACCACAATCGACGCTCTTAACCAGATAGGCTAGTCACCTGGATGGCTAGGGGCAAATATACCTGAGTAGTTAGAAGTGATGCATACGGGTCCACATGTGCTACATGGTGTTAGATGTGTACATAGATGGCTATTAGTGTTGCATGTGGGTCCACGTGTAAGTCGAGGGGTCTGGCAGTTGTCTAGTGGTTTTACATGTGGGGTCCACATGCGCGAAAGGTGGTAGGGGTATATACAAACACTCCTATCGATCAAGGGAGCTATATATACAGCTATCACCTCTCGGGTATGGGGACCAACATGCAACACTCATAGGTATCTACATATATTTCTGTCGCATTTGGGCCAAGTGGACCCACATTCAACACTCTCGTCCCTCTAGGCCTATCACTATCACCTTTCAGAAGGCAGAGATGATTTGGGGCATGTGGACCACAATCGACGCTCTTAACCAGATAGGCTACTCACCAGGATGGCTGGAGGCGAATATAGATGACTAGTTAGAAGTGGTGCATTCGGGTCCAAATGTGCTACATGGTGCTACATGTGTACATAGATGGCTATTAGTGTTCCATGTTGGGTCCACGTGTAATCGAGGGGCCTGGCAGTTGTCTAGTGGTTTTACATGTGGGGTCCACATGCGCGAAAGGTGGTAGGGGTATATGCGGGGCCATCTACAAACACTCCTATCGATCAAGGGAGATATATATACAGCTATCACATCTCGCGCATGGAGACCAACATGCAACACTCATAGGTATCTACTTATATTTCTGTCGCATTTGGGCCAAGTTGACCCACATTCAACACTCTCAGCCATCTGAGTATACTCTTACCACCATTGGGTCATGTGGACCACAAGCGACGCTCGTAACCAGCTAGGCCAGTCGCCTGGATGGCTGGAGGCGAATATACCTGACTAGTTAAAAGTGGTGCATCCGGGTCCACATGTGCTAGAGGGTGCTACATGTGTACGTAGATGGCTATTAGTGTTGCATTTGGGTACACGTGTAAGTCGAGGGGCCTGGCAGTTGTCTAGTGGTTTTACATGTGGGGTCCACATGCGCAAAAGGTGGTAGGGGTATATGCAGGGCCATCTACAAACACTCCTATCGATCGAGGGAGCTATATGTATAGCTATCACCCCTCGGGCATGGGGACCAACATGCAACACTCATAGGTATCTACTTATATTTCTGTAGCATTTGGGCCAAGTGGACCCACATTCAATACTCTCATCCTTCTAGGTCTATCACTATCACCTTTCAGAAGGCAGAGATGATTTGGGGCATGCGGACCACAATCGACGCTCTTAACCAGATAGGCTAGTCACCTGGATGGCTGGAGGCGAATATACCTGACTAGTTAGAAGTGGTGCATCCGGGTCCACCTGTGCTAACGGGACAGTGTAAACTTCCAATTTTTTAGTTTTTCTTCTATATTCATGTTTCATACATGTTAGACACCATGTACACCAATTTTGGGTTGATTTGGAGATGGTCGAAAAAATCACCTTCCTAGGAATAGACCCGTCTGGTCTCACTTAAACCGTTTTTCTAGCAAGATGATTTTTCTCGACCTCCTCCAAATCATCTAAATTTTTTTACTCATGATCTCCTATGCAAACATAGAGAGAATGTGAAGGTGTTACCATTTTTTGAATTTATATTATTTATGGTGCCTCAGCGAAATCTTAGGTGAAACCTCGGAATTAATCCCAACGGGACAGTGAAAACCTCCAAGTTTTAAGTTTTTCTTTTCTATTCATGTTTCATACATTTATACATCATGTACACCAATTTTGGGGTGATTTGGAGATGGTCGAAAAAATCACCTTCCTAGGAATAGACCCGTCTGGTCTCACTTAAACCAGTTTTTCTAGCAAGATGCTTTTTTCGACCTCCTCCAAATCATCTAATTTTTTTTACATATGATCTCCTATGCAAACATAGAGAGAATGTGAAGGTGTTACCATTTTTTGAATTTTCTATTATTTATGGTGCCTCAGCGAAATCTTAGGTGAAACCTCGGAATTAACCCTAACGGGATAGTGTAAACTTCCAATTTTTAAGTTTTTCTTCTCTATTCATGTTTCATACATGTTAGACACCATGTACACCAATTTTGGGGTGATTTGGAGATGGTCGAAAAAATCACCTTCCTAGGGATACACCCGTCTGGTCTCACTTAAACCAGTTTTTCTAGCAAGATGATTTTTTTCGAGCTCCTACAAATCATCTCAATTTGTTTACTCATGATCTCCTATTCAAACATAGTGAGAATGTGAAGGTGTTTCCATTTTTTGAATTTTCTATTATTTATGGTGCCTCAGCGAAATCTTAGGTGAAACCTCGGAATAAACCCTAACGGGACGGTGTAAACTTCAATTTTTAAGTTTTTCTTTTCTATTCATGTTTCATACATGCTATACATCATGTACACCAATTTTGGGGTGATTTGTACATGGTCGAAAAAATCACCTTTCTAGGAATAGACCCGTCTGGTCTCACGATGCAAACATAGAGAATGTGAATGTCTAAACATTTTTTGAATTTTCTATTATTTATGGTGCCCAGCGAAAATTTAGGTGAAACCTTGGAATTAACCATAAAGGGACAGTGTAAACTTCGCATTTTTAAGTTTTTCTTTTCTACTCATGTTTCATACATGTTAGACACCATGTACACCAACATAAATAGAGAGAATGTGAAAATTGTTTGATTTTTTATTATACTTTGACACTTTCTTAATTTGGTAATAAAAAAATCAAGAGAATTATCTGATGTTGACCTAACTAGGTATACCACTGCCACCTTTGGCCATGTGGATCCACGTGAAACATCCCTATCTCTGTTGCAAGTTGATCTAATTATAGATTAAACTAGGTCTACCGCTGCCACCTTTGGGCCATGGGGATCCACATGCAATAACCTGTCCATATTGCATGTTGTGAAACAGCAAAAACATTAGGGTTGCATGTTGTCGCACTAATGTGTAGTTTTCATTTCAACGCCGGTCACTTGGGTAGAACACGCGACGAGCAGGGTTAAAACTATTATACCAAGTTAAAAGACAAATATTATTAAAGGTTTTTTCGAACTAGTAAGTACAAACTTTGGGGAGAGGAGGAGGCAGCGCGGTGGGGAAGAGGACGGTTGGGCCCAAGATTGGGCCGTAAGATTTTATATGGGCTCCCGTTTAGGATATCTTCACTGCGACGCAGATTATATCACGGAGGCAAAGCTAGCCCATTGGCTGTGCATGTGTTCGCACCACCCAGTAGACCGAGGTTCGATTCCCAGCTTCGTTCTCTTTTATTTTCTTTTTCCTAGCTCCGCTCGAATCCAGGCTCGGCTCGGCTCAGCTCCCAGCTCCAGCTTCCACCAGGTCCAGCTTCTGCTATTTCGGGCCGCTTCGGCTTCTTCGGCGGAGCGGCTCCTTGTACAGATCCACCTCCTAAACGTATTATACGTTTAGGCGAAGGGGTATCGGGCAATCTCAGCCGTCCTTGTGTTTTCGGAGGGACTTGATGGGAGGAAGGGGGGAGAACCGAAGCGGAAGTGGCACGGGAGTAGTTGAACATGGTGACACAGTAGACATCCGGATTAAAGACCGCGAAGTTCGAGAAATAGTTGATCTTGATGTTCTGAGCTTGGCCAGCCTTGATTCATGGCAGCCCTCTCATTGACATCAGCGAGCCTCACCTTCCAATTGCATCCAATGTTGGTCTTCGGGACAATGCTCCTTGGCTGGTGCACAGAAGTTGATGAAAGGTGGGAAAAAACTCCAACCCTGTTTCTAAGATCACCTTGCATAAATGGGTGAGAAACTTCCTTTTTTTTTTAGAAATGGGGAGAAGCCCCAGCCTCTGCATCACGAGGATGCATACAGCCATTTTATTACAAGCTTTGAAGTATCAGGTTCGACAAAGTACATATCATGCGTCTGAAAGAGTGGCAATAAACACTAGCCAGCGGAAAAACAAAAGAATAACGAAACACTTATGCATCATTTAATCTATTGAAGATCTGCCAGCCAGCGAAGTTGTAGAATGCTCGGGCAACCTCCTCAAGTCGGCCGCACCCAGTAATCACCTCCACCCGTTGCTCCATAGGGAGGAGGAAGGACCACGCACCAAGCAGGGACGTAGCCTTGAAGATAACCTGCAAGTAGTTCATATGTTTTGTTTTGTTAAAAACCAAATCATTTCTACACGTCCACAGGGACCAAAGTATAGCACAAACGCCTACACGTACACGTGCTTTATCTACTTTTTGAGAAACTTCCTAAGGAGTGGCCAACCAACACAGGTCTTCTCCTTGACCTTGGTGGCGCCGCCATGACCATTGCCTTCTTGAGCCTCTTTGGAAAAGTCCCCCCCCCCCCATCAGTGCCTCCAAGGATCAGTTTTCCCTTTGAGTAGTGCAAACAAAAACATAATGATAACAGTAACAATACACTATTTGGCACTACATGTATAAAACACACCAAAAATGCGCCTCATATAAAAACACATCCTGAACTTTCAAGAGTTGGAACAAACGTACCACGAGAAATGTACAAGCAACTTGCTCATACATATCACTAGCTAGGTACTTCAAACCAACCCTTAAACTGATAATGCTCCATCTTTTAATTACTATGTACTAGGTAACGTAGGATCAACCCTTGCATATACATAGGCAATGCGATATAATAGTGTGATGTATACTAGAAAGTCTCATAAGAATATTGCACACACAGTTCAAACAGATGATCCTTGTGTACCAAGGAGCATGCACAAGGAATGTGTTTGTACATACTACTAGTTACAACAAGGCCATCCTTAATATTATGCCATAGTTTAATCATTGTCACAAGAAACCAAATAAAGAAACTCATAACATTGAGCCCCAAGAAACATGTAATAGTAAGTAAATCTTGCTAATTTTCTCTACATTTATGGAAGAAAAATTGAATACTAGGTAAATGTTGTTGAAAAGGAAAACGAAGTCGTATCCATGCCTAATTTGGTTATACTACCCTAGGAAAAAATAGCGGGTCATTTTTCAAAAGTGGAAAAACACGTAGCTAGAAAATGGTGCAAAACATAGCGCGGTCCATTTCTAACCACGTGATTTTTTTACTTTCGAGAAATGACCCATTAATTTTCCCTAAGCTATTATAATTAAATTACGCATCCATGCGAGGTAGTTTTGATTTTTAAAAACACTTATTATTATTTTAATTCAAAACTAATAACATAATATGTTAATTGAGTAGTTTTTCATATAATCTAGTGTGATTTTTTATTGAAATATAAAAATTCAAATTATATTAAGTAGTATTTCATGTTTCAATTAAATATGTGCTTCAAATTTGAACAACATAGAGCAAAAAAGAAACAATTTAACAAAGCATGTTTGAAAAGTAAGTAAAAAAATAATTGGCTGTCGAGTTTCCACAAATATATATTTCTTATTAGGATTTCATAAGATAGCATTATTTTGTAGAGTTCCAGTATATAAAGTTCAAGTATTGATATATTATTTTGTGGAAACTCGACAGCCAAGTATTGAAAAAACATCAAAATCTTTTCTTACTAGGATTTCATAAGATAGAATTATTTCTTATTTACACAACTAAAATGTTATTTTTATAACCGTGCATGGAAGTACGTCCAGGTTGATTATATATTTTGGTTTTGGGCTTGAGAGCTAGCATTAAATAAAAAGTTGCCCAACGTGTAAAACACATGCTTAAATTAGCACTGTAATATGTTTACGAAAAAGTAAAAGATAATATATGTAACTAGCCCGTGCGAATGCACGGGTTAACGACTAGTTTAGCCTATAGTTTGGCACAATTTTTCCTACTCTACATTTTCTTTTTATTGTCAGTATAATAGAATCTATCAAGTAATAATGTCCCGGCGGCAAACCACATCACGCCACTATCTTTGTAGGTTTTGGACCAAATTTGGCGGCAAACCAAGAGAGATAATCATTCTGAGTTTTTACCGTCGTGCAAAACAAAAATGATCACAATTTCACACAGGTATATGCATGCATATGCATTGGCATGATGCAAAGCTATCTAAGAACTTTCCGTCGTCTATTATTGTACCTTATCGGTGGCCACGTCCTGGTGAGTATAAAGATGGTCACGCAGGGACGACTGGGCTCGCTCGATGCACTCTCCTACTCTACTAATACTAGGTAGTACTAGTACAAATCCAATGCACTCGATCAGCCATTATTTGCTACCAGTTGCGTTGGCTCTGGAGCCCTGTTGATGCCCCGTGATGAAGTATTTCCTCTCTTGGCTCTTGGGTGTTTTAAAGCCTTGCCACTTTGCTCACCGTTATGTGGTGTACATGACAAAAGATATAATGGACAAATCTAGCTAGACCACAGAACATTGCCACATTGCACCTACTACACGTTCTGCGAGCTCAAGCTGCACATGGTATAGTTTTATGAACATAGGGCAGCTAGCTAATGCAAGGGCCATGGAAACAAAACAATAATCTCTCGAAATCTGCCGTAGCCCCGCTATATTACTATAGCAAAAACCCCGTACAACAAACAGACTTGCAATGCTAGAGCGGCAGCAAACATAAACCCACAGAAAAGATGAAATTAACAAAATAGAGACATATGCGGATCGACTAAATGATGGTGACCCGCAACCGCAGCGCCCTCTCCGACAAAGTACCACCGCGCTCCTAGCACCGAATCACTGAGTACCAGGCAACACCTTCAAGAAGGAACGGCGCGCTGTTGCCCGGACCTGCGCACTGGTCCTTGGGTTTCCCCTGGCATAGAGGGAAGTGAACGAAGGGTAGCCACAACGCCCTTCAGGAAGGAAAGATGCCACCCGGAGGTGGCACCGCGGCGGTTTCGGACGAACCGACAGGGATTTCTCCCGAACCCCCATCCACAACCCCGGACGATCCGTAACATAGGAGCCCCACGAGGACGAGCCTCGACACCACCAGACTAGCCGCCCACCAACATGCGCCAAAACGATCCCGAAGCCACCAACGTCGCCTCACCGAAGTAGCAGTCACGAGGTCTGCAAGACGAAGGAGGAAAAGAATGACCTAGGGTCAGCAGTACAGCAGCCGGTGGGAGGGACTGATGCATGTAAAATGCATACATGAACTTTGCACTTTAATTGCTTATATTCCAATCATATTTGCATCATATAAGGGTTATATCAATGTTTTATAATGATTTTTGGGAATATTCATTTATTTCCTATTTTTATGGAATTAACCCTGCACAGGCAGAAAACCCCGTTTTCTTATTTTAATGTTTCAGGGACCCAAACGTCAACGAAATCACCTGGAAATTTACCGGCGTCAATATTTGGAAGGAAGAAGACCTGTGGGCGAAGGAAGCGAGCAAGCGGAGGCCCGAGGCCCAAACGGGGGTGGCCCACGCGGCCAGGTACTGTGGCCGCGTGGGGCCCACTCGTTTGGCCCTCGTGGCTCCGTTGCCTTCGATCTTTGCTCCACCGACATCGTCTTGACCTAAAAACGCCTATATAAAAGGTCCCGCGACGTTCTCTGGAAGGAGCGCCGTACAAACATAGAAACACCGAAACGGAGATCAGGAGCTGCAGATTGGAGGGGGAAAACTCCGGCGGGGCGCTGCCGGCGTGGTCTCCATCTTCTCCATCGACTTCTCCACCGTCTCCATGATGAAGAGGGAGTAGTCCACCTCTGGACTATGGGTTTGTGGAAGTAACTTATGTATCTCTCCTCTCTTGAGCTTCACTAATTAGCACCGTATGAGCTGCTGAACATGATTACGGTCACCGTTGTAATACCTTTGTGGTGGATCTTTATGAGTTAATATATGTTTGAGATTGCAATATTTGTTTCAGTTATGAGTATAGATGCATATTATGTACCCCGTTCTTGTCTACTTGTTTTGATCAAGCATGTTTATGAGAGCGTGTGTGGGGGAACGTGTGAATTAGTTGGAGTAACGGGGGGTGGCTAGTGCAGTGAACGTGAGAGAAAGTTCTGCGATCCACTTTGGTATCTTTACCTTACTTTGTTGCCTCACTAGGGATAAACTAAAATACCATGCTACCGGGGATGTGGGCGTGACCATTGCCACTACTCCATGACTAGATCTAGCATGTTCTTATTTTCACTTCATGTCATGATACTTAATGCTATACTCTGAGTTATCTTAATTACTGAGGTGTTATGATTTAGTTCGCATCTTGGTGGAGTATAAGAGAGGTTAATAACCAAAAGATCTCTATGTTAGGACGTGATGCCCATATATCTAAGTAACTTGTTATCAAACCCTGTGTTGCAATCTCATATGTTAACTGTGTGTGTTCCATTGTCTACCACTTTATAAAGAGATAGTGCATTTGTGAAACCATGAACCCCAGTCCATTTTAAGTCATAAGAAACACCTTTCCAACACCATATACCACTTTTCTATTTTCAGCCATCATTAAATCTGAAAATACAAAAATACTTTTCATCTTGCATACATCATTCAAAAACCCAAAAATATCATTTACCATTGCATCCACCATCATTGCATATTTATTTCTTGTTTGCATTGCATAACTATCCTGATATATTTCTTACACCTTGTGCTTGACAACCACAGGTGAGGTTGAGGACCAAAACATCTAACCTTGTTTTGTAGGTAACCAAAAGAAGGATAAGAAGATAAATCTACCACTTCAGATTCCCCGAGAGTTCGATATTAAACCCTCGAGTCACCCTCGTGGGGAAAACTGTCTTCCATTTACTATACACTCTGCACTTGGAGTCTCAACCTAATCCCGTTTACTTTTGCAGGTATCAAAGCCTTACTCTTCGGGACCATCAGGGACCAACCTCCACCGCCGATGACGGTAGTCGACCGGATGTGACCACATAACACACTAGCCCCCGTCAGGTCCGGCCGAGCCCAGCTAGCCCATAAAGCCTCCACGGGGCACACCAGTCCTAATAGGGCCCGGCTGGACCCAGATCAGACCCGTGAAGTTCGCCGCCATGCTACAACAGGTCGGCTGCCGTCATCGCTGTCCCCTGCATCCGCAGCTTCACCTCCAGCTACAGAGGGTGCCGCAGGTTAGGCCGGCCCAACAGACCCAGATGGGCCCAGATCTGGGCCACAAGGCCTGGCCGTCCATCTCCGCTGCACGCCGCCCCGCAGGCCCGCGCGCGATGCCGCCGTCCCGCCACCACCCAGCCGGAGCCGGCCGCAGCCGCCCGTGGTGCACCACCGCCAACATGGTGCAGAGGGGGACGCACACACTTACAACATGGGTGATGTGGTGTTTTTTTTTGAGGTATAAGGTGGTCGTATCCACCGCCCGAATAGATAGAGAGAGGTGGCCCAGTTAATAAGGGAAACCGGGTCCAAAACCATACAAGCTGTTTAAAAGAATGACACAGACGAGGCGACCAGCCACCCACACGACCCAAGCCGAACAAACACCACAAAACACACCACCAGCTCCGGGGCCGCCGCCCCGGCGTAACAACCAGATCAAACTTCGCATTGCCCGAAAGTGATCCAGTCATGGTCGACGAACCCTCTGCCCACGCAGTCTTCATCCAGGTTGCCACCAAAACCACCATGTACCGGGGCCGCCGCCCCGGAGAAGCAACCAGATCGACCTTCGCATTGCCCGAAGGAGATCCAGTCAGGTCGACGAACCCTCTGCCCACGTAGTCTTCATCCAGGTCGCTACCCAGACCCCCGTTAGACAACGGCTCTGCCTCATAGAATCGTCGTAGCGTGGGAGACCGAGACCGCCGTCTCGGCGTACCGCCACGTCCTGGGCCGCCGCCCCGGTCATCCGCTCCCCTGACAACAGAACCGCCCTCCCCGAGCGCCGCGAACCCATCACACGTGAGGGCTAAGAACCTCCAAGGCGGCGCCTCCAACAAGGAAACAACGTGTCCGTCGTCGCCGCCCGCTCCCGAAGGAGCTTAGACTTTCACCCGAAATCTTAGCACCATCCACGTCGGGCGGGAACGAGCACTCCACAGCGACGCCCCCAAGAGGGAAAACGACGCCCAAAAGCGCCGCCATCGCCGGCTCCGACCAAGTCAGAGCAAGGCTTTCGCCGGAGGTCGTCCCAACCGCAAAGTGAGGGAGCGACGCCACTGGCAGTGCTGCCTGCCGTCATCCACCAAGCTAGACCACGGCCATGGCGGCCACGGCGCCCATGGCCGCAACATCCATGCCGAACCGCAACCGTCCTTGATCCGGGGCCCATGGCCGCAACATTCATGCCATCTAGTCGACACGTTCAGACAATGGTTGTTAAGTATGAGCTTTTGCGTGTTCTTCGGGCGGGCATATCAAGCGAGTCGACACGTTTAGGCGATATTCCGGGCCCTCTCTCCTCCTACTCCATCCGTCGTAGTTTCCTGCCTGATAATCAACCTTCGTCTCCATGCATATATATCCAACCGAGGGATTTCACACCACTTGTTAGAGAAGAGCATTTTGCATTTAGATCATCCAAATTAGATAGAATAGCAATCAACCTGTTGAACAAAATTAACCAAAATCTAACTTGACCCGTCACCACCCTAACACTAAACCATTCTTCTCTCTCCCAACCACCAACACCGCCGCCGCATGCCTCTTCTGCTTTCTCGCTCTAGCCGTTGTGGAAAGGGAGGACGTGTGTGCTCCTGCAGCGGGAAGGGAGTTGACGACACCGGCTCCTCTAACCGTTAGATATAGACGGCACGAGCTGTGAGGCGCCTTGCCACGTCTGGCGGCGGCATCGGCGGCTCCGCCCGTTGTCTGGCTTGAGCAGGGAGAGATGTCGCCTCATCCTGCAGCTTGAAGTGATTTTGGATGTATTTTTTTTTTGCTCTCTCTCTAATTTATTGGATGCGAGTTTTTGGATGTATCCTTTTTTGCTGCTTTCTTTTTCTTGTTTCAGATTCGTTCATCCGGTTTCTTAGATGCTAGCTGCTTACATATTCTCTCCAACATTTCTACGCACAGAGGAATACCCCACCGGCGCACCCCAAAGACCTTAGATTTCCCGTTGTGCTTCTGACTTGGGAGTTTAGGATGTAGCAAACGCTTGGGTTTGTAGCGACAAATTCCGCTGAGGGCCTTTTTCCGGAAGATCAAAGATAAGAGTAAAGATTGGATCCCAGTAGGCGCTACGTACCTCGCGGAAATTATCTCTTAAGTTGCCTTTTACGGCCTTTTTTTTTTGGCGTCGGCCACCACTTGTCTATATCATTATAAAACTAAAAAAATTGCCTCTCTTTAAAAGCACAAAGGTGTCACGCACGCAAGGCCGTAATGTTCTTCTTCCATTGCCGTACTCAGCTACGTACGCTTCATTTTGCGGTTCTCTGAGCCGGCCTGACCTATAGGCGGTCGACACTTATAGCAGCAGTGTTAACTCCTCACCGGCCTCCTCCATCAAGGCGCTCCTTCGTCCAAAGCGTCGCCTGCCCGATAATTGACCTAAACTTCGTCTCCCTGTATAAAAATCTCTTCTCCCCGGCTTCACGCCCATACGCCCCACACTCCTGCCTCTCACGCTCTCTTTCTTTTAAGCTATAGCAGCCATGGCCGCAGCGTTTCTTCTCCTGCTTCTGCTCGTCGCGTCTGGAGAGCCGTCGGCAGCGACGACGGGGCTGGCCTACCCCACGTCGAGCTCCGCGACAACGACGGGGCAAGTCTTCTTCCACATCTGCAGCTCAGAGGCATCCCCGACTCCGGCCGCGAGCACGGTCCGACGCGCCGCCGAGGGGGCCGCTCATGGACATCATGTCCAAGAATGGCTGCGGGCGCTTCGCCGCTTCCTCGCCGCGACGCCGAACGCGAGCGAGACCTTCGAGCAGCACATCGTGGCCGGAGGCTCACGGTGTTCTGCCCCGACGACCTCGCGGTGGCGGCGTTCGAGCCCAAGTTCGGCAACCTGAGCGCCGATGACCAGCTCGCGTCCTGCTGCACCACGGCGCGGCGGCGCGCTACGGGAGGGAGCAGATATCTGCATTCGACAGGGTGGCGGTGCGCACGCTCGCCACCGACCCGGCCACGAACAAGAGCCTCGCCCTCACCGTCAGCGACGACGGCGACACGGTGCGGCTGTCGCCCTCGCCGCCGTCAAGCGGGGGGAGCTACGGCGCGCAAGCGAGGATGACGAAGGCGATTTGGTCGGACGAATCTCCCCTCGCGGTCTACGTCGTCGATGCGGTGCTGCTGCCGAGCCATCTGCGACATGGCGGGTACTTGAGGTGGCTGCACTACACCATCCCAATCTGGCAGCTGGTGCCGTTGTTGGTCGTGGCGTACACCCTGGTAGGGTTATTCTTCAAGTTACTAGTGAGAGCGGTGATGCCATGAAGAAGACGACGACGATCGAAGAAGCCTGCTCTGTTCGTCATCCCCATGGCACTGTTTAATTACTCCCTTCCCTGTTTTGTTTGTGAGCGCATGAGTGTTTGTAAACGTCAACTCCCAAGCTAGTGCTGGAGTAAGTTTGTGTTTGAGTACCGGCCGGGTGTCCGGGTCTGCTGTGCCCCAACTTTGCATTTGATCAAGCTTGTGCTTGTTATAAAATAACAAAGTGAAAGCGAGTACAGACTACAGAGTTCTCTATTCTATTGCAAGCTAGGAACGCTAGTCTTATTGAACAAATGTAAGCAATCATGTAAAAAAAGGTAAAACATCATGCATGATTATATCTCCAACAACGGCTTTGGTTTGTTGTGGCAGAGGTAAGTTGCAGGAATTTCTGGGTTTCAGAAATATCAACAATATTGCACTTGCATTGGATGCTCTATGCTCACATAATTAAAACCGACCGTTTGCAGCTCACAGAACGAGTGTAGCAGGTGCAGTGCACAGTGCACCAAATTGTAGCGGCTGAGGTGAAAGGGGAACAAAGCTAGCTAGCCGAATATCTTGGCTCATGGGAGAATATGTTGCCGCCACCGGAAAAAACCATTTTGAAATGTCAAAAAATGCCGAATAAAAATTATGTACATCTCGACATTTTAATCGCTCACAGCCGCACACCAAGTTTCACGGAAAACCAATATTTTTTATGGCATGTGTAAAAGAGACAAAAAATGGATTGTGAAAACTTATTTATCACGAAATTTTGCCTTTTTTACACATGATATAAGAAATATCGGTTTCGTGAAACGACTTTGTGAATACATAGAATGTCGAGATGTACACGGAATATTTTGTGATTTTTTTACATATAAAATGCATTTAGAACCATTTTTGAAAACCGGAAGCGTATTACGAAGTATTATCTGTTCACACGGAAAAACGTATTGGTGCCCGAGCTCACTCGAGCTCCTTTTTGAAAATTTCGAAAATGATATTTTAAAATTTCAAAAATATCTGAAAAAATATGATGGGCACACACAAAAAAAAAAACGAATTCATTCTGACAAGGTATGAAGGTGCACTATTCACACACCCATATCTATAGTTTTGTCGTTTTTTGTAGCGCAGAATACTGAATATTTCGGAATGAAACTTTGCACACTTGAAGTATAAATCATTACCTAGATGTACATATAGTTTTTAGAATTTTAGTAACTTCGATTTTCTTAATACTTAAAAAAGTTATGCAGTGAACCCGAGAGTTAAAATGACGTACCAGGTGAAGGTCAAACCAAACTTAATGTAGTAATCCAAACTGATGCAGCGGTAGAACCCTACTGAACTAGATCTCGGATACTCCGTCTACAAAGTTGACATGGGACGTCATTACCTTACGACATGATGATGCAGGAGGCAGGGCCGAAGGTGTGGTTGCTGAGGGAGCAGTCCGTCGAGATCTGTGGCCACCAGAATCATCATGAAGAGTGAGGAAGAGGTTGATACACCGATGGGGACTGGAAGATTGCCGACTGTGGCTGACTAAAATCTGGCGATGGGTGGCACGACACATGCTGTGGAGCGACGACCTAAACGTGGCCATCAGAGCGGACGAGGATTGGTATGGCCGTCCTAACCCGCAGCAACCGCAATTCGAGAGGAATCGGTGGAATAGAACCGTGGTTGTCCTTGATTGCAGGGATCTCGAGGTGGAGGGATAGCGACGTGGCCACCAGATCTAGCCAACAAGGGGCGGAGATGGCCACCGACAAATATTTAAAACCAGGTGCAGGGACGTGCTGATCTCGATCGCGCGGGGACGTAGGGATGGCTAACGCGAGCGGGATATGCGAGACTTGATATCTGAAGCAGGATACCATATACTAATATGTATGTATGTACGGGGGCTTGGATATGGATTACCGCAGGCGGACCTAATTAATGAGTTTAACCTATATCAGTATACCCTTTAGAGTTTGTGTGTGTGTGTGTGTGGTGGTGGTGGGGTGGTGGGGGGGGGGGGGGGGGGGGGGGGTGGGTACCGTAGCAGTTCTCAAATCTAGGATATCCAGCCACCATTTTATATATCATTGAATTGTCAAAAGTTGTTGTTAGATTGCTTCGCTGAAGCGTAAAATATGGAGCTACTTCAACTTCATTCTGCTACAATCTTAAGATAAAATTAAACTAGAAATACATGGGATCACCTTCTCACAGCATGTGTAAAAATTTGATGGGTCTGGGGTTGGACTCTCGAGAGTTGATTGTATGAACTTGTCCGAGCGTAATTGTAAAAGCAAAGTGACAATATTATGATACTTCAATAGATTATGAACGACGACCATGTAGGTTGCAGTTTGACACAGTTTTTCCTACTCTACATTTACCCTTTTCTTGTCGGTACAATAGAATCTATCAAGTAATGCCCCGGTTCCGATCCTATTTCCGCGAATAACAAGGATTTGTCTAGAATTTCATTTGTCATTTTCATCACGGGCACTAACTCTATAGGTTTTGGACCAGATTTGACTGTGTTAAGCGAGAGAGAGATAATCAAGCTCAATTCTACTGTCACGCAAAAAGAAAAATGATCATAGGTTCACACAGGTAGATGCATGCATGTATGGCATACTGCAAAGCTATCTAAATACAAGGCCAGCTTGAACAAGCAGCTGCGTGTGGACTTTCCTTCTAATAAGGAGTGCTAAATAAATTACAGGACATTTAAATGAAATGTAGCTAGACGACTTTAATTCTGTCTGGACCATTTTCCCCAAAGTAGTCGCGTAGGTAGCTTTTTTCGCTGCACTGCACAGAAATCAAATTTGCAAAAACACAAGAACGTGGTTCACACAGTGACACAAACGCGCTTGCTATTTTATTTCCAATCTGGTGTATGTGCCAGCCCAGCCCATGCATGATGGCTGATCCATCTAAAAAGAATCGGTTGCCATATTGCAACATCTGCCATCTGCAATAGGGTGGCAGCTAGGTGTAGATATCACGTAAACAGCTATATATTCATAACTACATGTGCACATGGCTAAAGGTGACACTTTACCAAATTAAAGTGCCCTAAAATATTTTTTGAGTCAGGAAATTCAAAATTATTAGCACTAAATTTCCCCCAAAACTAAACCCTCATGTAGGCTACTCAATTTGATCAGTCATTAATTTTCTCAGATAAGATATGCCACACTTCAGTATTAGGTTAATGCCTCAAACTAGTCCATGCATGCATAGCTCTATACGCTGATACAAACCTAACAAAATGATCACGAGGCCAGAACCAATCGATGGATGACATGATATATGTACAGCTATCGTCCGAAAAAATAAAGCCGGTATGAACCAACTGCTTTATGAACTTTCCTTCTACCATCGGATGCTAAAATAAACCATTGAATCTTTACATGCAATATTAAGGAACAGCCGTGTTTAGTTAGTTCTCACGGGAAGGAACATGCACACAAATCAAAAGATTCATACATGCGGACACTCCGACCCAATTACTGTTTCCGTCGATTGTCACGCGGATGCCCATCGCACATATGGATCGGTCTAAAATTAGGGCATGGCTTGACTTGCGAGTGGAGAGCGGCTAGCTAGGTGCACAAAGTTGTACAACGAAATCAATGATGACTACACAATATATATAGATGCAGGGACACTTACAACGTGGGTGATGTGATGTAGCATCGACCTTAGCTGATGGATGAAGTAAAATTAGAGCGCGTTGTCGATTCTAGATCTTTGCATGTGTGACGAAGCATGGTTTCACAAACAAAACATCCTTGGTAAAGCGTGAACTTTTGCGTGTTCTTCGCGCAGGCATATCTAGCGATCTGCACATATCGGTGTTACTCCCTGCCCTCTCTCCTTACTCCCTTCGTCGTAGTTTCCTGCATGGTAAGTAACCTCCATCTTCGTGCATAAATACCCAACGCAACGATTCCCTAACCACTTGGACTTTCCTTGAGCTATTGTCGCCGTCCTTCCCTCCCGTATCTGACGTTAGAAAATAACATTTTGCATTTAGATCCTCCAAATTAGATAGAACAACAATCAACCCATCAAATAAAATAACCAAAATCTAACCTGACCGGTCACCACCCTAGCTGTGGACCATTCTTCTCTCTCCTAACCACTAGAGCCACCGCCGCTGCATGCCTCTTCTGATTCCCTGCTATGTCGCCGGGAGGGACAACCCTCCAACCGTCGTATCTGGCTGGCGTGGGAAGGGAGAATGCGTCCTCCTGTAGTGGGAAGGGAGTTGACGACACCGGCTCCTCTAACCGTTAGATCTAGACGACGGGGGCTGGGAGGCCGCCTCGCCTAGTCTGGCGGCAGCATCGGCGGCTCCGCCCGTTATCTAGCTTGCGCATTGGATGTGTACTACTACCTACCTAGTTGGTAGATTGCTTTGCTGAAGAGTAAAATGTGGATCTACTTCACTTCATTCTGCTATAATCTTGAGACCAAATTAGGCAAGAAATACATGGGATCACCTTCTCAGAGCGTGCATAAAGATTTGATGGGTGGTTTGGTGTCTGGACTCTCGAGAGAGCCCGAGTGTAATTGTAAAATCATAGTGACACTCGTGATACTTCAAATGGTTTGACCGACCATTTAAGCTACGACAGTTTGACACGGTTTTTATCTACTCTAATCTACCTTTTTCTTGTCGGTACAACATAATCTATCAAGTAATGCCCCAGCGGGAAACCATCACGGCCCCAGAGATATAATTCTCAGTTCTACTGTCATGCAAAACAAACAAAATGAACACATGTTCACACGGTTAGATACATATGCATGGCATGATGCAAATCAATCTAAAATCAAGGCAGCTTGAAAAGGCTGGTGCGTGTGGATTTCCGTCCAATATGGAGTGCTAAATAAATTACAGGACATTAGCAATGTAGCTAGACGAGCTTAATTCTGTCTGGACCCTTTTCCCTGAAGTAGTCTTAGGTCGCTTTTTTCCCTTTGTACCGCACATAAGCTAATTTGCAAAAACACGAAGACGCGCTTGCTGGTTTTTCCATTTTCATGTATGTGCCAGCCCATGCATTGCTCCATCGAAAAAGCATCGGTTGCCATATAGCAACAACTGCCATCTGCAACGGGTAGCAGCTAGTGTAGATGTCATACGAGCAGATTGATGACCACATGGCTAAAGGTTGCATTTTATCAAAGTTCTCCGATATATTTTTTGACTCACAAAATTCAAATTTATTGGTACTAAAACCTCATGTAGCGCTATGCAACTATACGTAAACGGTAAACCACTTGATGAGTCATCTAATTTTCCATCGGCGTATGCCACACTTCAATTTCAGGCTAATGCCTCAAACTAGCACATGGATGCATAGCTTTACATTGATACAAACCTATCGATGGATGCGAGGATGTCAAGCTATCGTGGGCATGAACCAACTATTTTGTGGACTTTCCGTCTACTATCGGATGCTAATATAAATCATTGGATATTTGCATGCAATGCAACTACGAAGAAACAGCGGAGAAGTTCTCCCGGGACCGTGTCCATGACCATTTTGACTGGAGCATGCACAGATATCAAAGGTCGTCGGTGTGTACACGCGGACACACTGACCCAATTACCATTTCCGTGGATTGTCACGCGTAGCCCATGACCACTAACCACAACATGTAGATGCAGGGGGACGCAGACAATTACGACGTGGGTGATGTGGTGTTGCATCGACCTTTGCTGATGGATGGAGTAAAATTAGAGCGCATTGTCGATTCTAGATCTTTACATGCATGGCACGTGCTAATCATTTCATGTTCGGCTAATTTCAGGAGATAGACACTACGTTGTCGCGCTTCTTGATTTGTGTCACCTAATGAGAGTGACAAAGCATGGTTTTACAAAAAAAACACGTCCTTGGTAAAGTATGAGCTTTTGCGTGTTCTTTGCGCAGGCATATCGACCGGGTCAACACGTCTAGGCGTTACTTCCGGCCCTGTCTATCTACTCCATTTGCCGTAGATCTTGCCTGATAATCAACCTCTCCGTCTATGTGCATAAAGACCCAACGCAACGATTTCACAACTACTTGTTAAAAAGACATTTTACATTGAGAACCCCCAAATTAGACAGAATAGCAATCAACCCGTCGAGTAAAATTAGCCAAAATCTAACTTGCCCTGTCACCACCCTAACGTTGAACAAATCTTGTCTCTCCCAACCCACAGTCGCAGCCACCGCATGCATGCCTCTTCTGATTCCTTTTTCTGTCGCTGGAAAAGACAACCCTCCAACCGTCGTGTCTGGCCGACGCAGGAAGGGAGGCAGTGTGTCCTCCCGCATTAGGAAGGGAGTTGACGACACTGGCTTCTCTAACCATTAGATCTGCGCGACGCGGGCTGGGAGGCCGCCTCACCTCGTCTGGCGACGGCTCCGGCCATTGTTTGACTGGCGCAAGAAGGGTGCCGCCTCGTCCTGCAGCTTGAAAGGATTTTGGGATGGATTTTTTTGCTCTCTCTCTCTCTCTAGATTCTTGGATACAAGTTTTTATTTTGCTCTCTCCACGGCCATGTTTGTTGTATCCTTTTCTGCTCCTTTGTTTTTCTTATTTAGATCCGGACATCCGGTTTTGTAGATGCAAACTTAGATTTTCTCCCCAACATTTTTGTGTTGGAATCTTATTCATGATTTTTTTTGTTAATACAGGGATTTGTAAACTTATTGTTGCATGATGCAAAATTTTCCTTTTGACACCTTCAAGAAGGCGACAGCCCAAGATGACCCCGGACAAGGGTTTCCCCTCAGCATACATTGTCCGCCTTCTACATTTGGCATCGAATGCCGCCAAAACCACACTCAAAACCACCGCCACAGCCCTGGTGCTCGACAACTACCACAACGCCATCACGGCTGTGGTCACCGGCTTGCACCTGAGACATTGGCGCTCGCAATCTAACATGTCTCCCACCCTCCAGGGCCACCGCCCGGGCGTCGAGACTCTACGCACGATGAACTGGAGCCACCCACCCCAAGGAGCCCGGGCACCGGCATGCATGTGAAGACTGGCCGGTAGCGGCACCCACTGCTCGAGGAGGAGATGGAGCCCCGTCGCTGCCCTCCGGCGATGGCAAGAAGGAGGGGAGCGGGATAGGCAGGGCGGCGGCAAGAAGAAGGGAAAAGGGTCAGGATGGGCGGGAGCGACGCGACGGCCGCTAGGGTTTTTGTACGTTGTGTCCCTTCTCATGTCTACTTTGCTCCCTATTGTTGGATGCTAATTAAATTATACGATATATTGTATGCGATCGAGCCCTTTTAATTAAATTCTGCTAGCTGTCCATATCCAATGTCGCTTAGCTAGGTGCTCATCATTAGCGGTTCTTTGCGCTGGCGTGTCGACACGTATAGCACCAGTGTTCACTCTGCTCACCGGCCCGCTCCACCATCCTCCATCCGGTCACGGCGCTCCTTCGTCGCCGTCGCCTGCCCGATAAATACTCCTCCTCCTCGGCTTCACGGCCACACGCCCCACACTCCTGCGTCTCACGCTCCCTTTCTTTTAGCCTGCAGCTGCCCAGCCATGGCATCAGCCGGACCGTTTCTTCTCCTGCTTCTGCTCGTGGCATCGGGAGGAGCCGTCGGCTACGACGACGGGGCTGGCCTACCCCACCTCGAGCTCCGCGGCATCCCTGACTCGGGCCGCGGTCACACGTCCGACGCGCCGCCGGAGGTCATCGATCCAGCCGGAGGGGCCGCGGGCATACTGCTCGTCGACGCGGCGCCGTGCACGGACTGCGGCGTCTCAGGCCGCGGTCACAGGTCCGACGAGCCGCCGGAGGTCATCGATCCAGCCGGAGGGGCCGCGGGGACACTGCTCGTCGACGCGGCGCCGTGCACGCACTGCAGCGACTCGGGCCGCGGTCACATGTCCGACGAGCCGCCGGGGGTCATCGATCCAGCCGGAGGGGCCGCGGGCACACTGCTCGTCGACGCGGCGCCGTGCACGCACTGCGGCGACTCGGGCCGCGGTCACACGTCCGACGCGCCGCCGGAGGTCATCGATCCAGCCGGAGGGGCGGCGGTCATACTGCTCGTCGACGCGGCTCCGTGCACGCAGTGCGGCGACTCGGGCCGCGGTCACACGTCCGACGCGCCGCCGGAGGGGATCGATCCAGCCGAAGGGGCCGCGGACACACTGCTCGTCGACACGGCGCCGTGCACGCGCTGCGGCGTGTACCCGGGATGGCTGCACTACAACATCCCAATCCCGTTTTTCGAAATGGGCACCATCCCAGTCTGGCAGGTGCTGTTGTTGATCGTGAATAACAACCTGGCCAGGTTATTCGCCAGGTTATTCGTGGATGCGGTGATGCCATTGCCATGAAGAAGCACACTGTTCGGCTCCCGTGTTTCGCAGCTGTGTTCTTCTATGCCATATAGTGTTTCTGTGTTGTTTCTATGTCATTGTTCTTCCACTGATCGAGCTAGCCTGTGTTGTTATGTAATAGTGTCGATTAATTTTTTTCCTTTTTCTGATGTCGTGAGCAATAATTAGTAGTAAATGACACCGGCTTAGTTAACAGAATTCACAAAGTGAAAGCGAGTACAGTGTTCTCTATTGTCTTGCAAGGAACGAGCGCTGGTCCATATTGAACAAAGGTAAGAAAATCATGCATGATTATACCTTCAGCGGCTTTGGTTTGTTGCAGCAGAGCTGCAGAGGTAAGTTTCAGGGAACGCGCGGGGTAATTTCTGGGTTTCAGAAATATCAATGACCCCGCGGGACAACTGCTAGGTCCGATATTTTCTTCTCTACAACGTTTGAACGAGACTATTCTTTTGTTTCCATGCTTTGCGCTTGCATTGGATGCTCTATATATACTCACATAATTACACCGGCCGTGCAGCTCACAGAACGAGTGTAGCAGGTGCAGTGCGCGCAGTACACCAAATTGTAGCGACTGAGGTGAAAAAGGGGAACAAGCTAGATATATAGCTAGTGTGGGAATACGTGGGCATAGCTAGATTTGTTCAGCTCGTCCATTATATACTTTCTCTATATTTTGTCCCGTATACCACATCAAGGTGAGCAACGTGGAATGGCTTCATTATTGAATTGCTGCACTAGCCATCTAGATCAAAAGTCCGAACTGATGGGAAATGGCTGTGCAATGTATATATTATATTTCTGACACCCCCCCCCTCACGTCCAGGCTGTGGACTTTTTCCCACGAGCATAGGACGTGGATTTTAGGGTGTCCGCAGATATTTAATTTTTATACTGCGTTAGCCAGGATTTGAACTCTATACCTCTGGCTCTGATACCATATTGAATTGCTGCACTAGCCATCTAAACCAAAAGTCCGAACTGATGGGAAATGGTTGTGCAATGTATATATTATATTTCTGACATTCATAACACCACAGAGCCAAGAAATAAAACATTTCAGCACATGGCGTTAATAGGGCTCGAGAGCCAAGCAAGGGGCAACAAAATAGGATGGCTTGCATTGCACTGGAAATGAGTAAGAGTGCGTCAAGTAAAAGGGCAGGTGAAGGTGAAATCCACTTTGGCTCATGGGAGAATATGTTGCCGCCACTGGAAAAAAACATTTTGAAATGTCCAAAAATACCGAATAAAATTTATGTACATCTCGACATTTTAATCGCTCACAGCCGCACACCAAGTTTCACGGAAAACCAATATTTTTTATGGCATGTGTAAAAGAGACAAAAAATGGATTGTGAAAACTTATTTATCACAAAATTTTGCCTTTTTTACACATGATATAAGAAATATCGGTTTCGTGAAACGACTTTGTGAATACATAGAATGTCGAGATGTACGCGGACTATTTTGTGATTTTTTTACATTTAAAATGCATTTAAAACCATTTTTGAAAACCGGAAGCGTATTACGAAGTATTATCTGTTCACACGGAAAAACGTATTGGTGCCCGAGCTCACTCGAGCTCCTTTTCGAAAATTTCGAAAATGATATTTTAAAATTTCAAAAATATCTGAAAAAATATGTTTGGGCACACACACAAAAAAAAACGAATTCATTCTGACAAGGTATGAAGGTGCACTATTCACACACCCATATCTATAGTTTTGTCTTTTTTTTAGCGCAGAATACTGAATATTTCGGAATGAAACTTTGCACACTTAAAGTATAAATCATTACCTATGTGTGCATATAGTTTTTAGAATTTTAGTAACTTCGATTTTCTTAATATTTAAAACAGTGATGCACTGAGCCCGAGAGTCAAAATGACGCACCAGGTGAAGGTCAAACCAAACTTAATGTAGTAATCCAAACTGATGCAGCGGTAGAACCCTACTGAACTAGATCTCGCATACTCCGTCTACAAAGTTGAGATGGGACGTCATTACCTTACGACACGATGATGCAAGAGGCAGGGCCGAAGGTGTGGTTGCTGAGGGAGCAGTCCGTCGAGATCCGTGGCCACCGGAATCTTCATGAAGAGTGAGGAAGAGGTTGATACACCGACGGGGACTGGAAGATTGCGGACTGTGGCCGGCTAAAATCTGGCGATGGACGGCACGACACCTGTTCTGGAGCGACGACCTAAACGTGGCCATCGGAACTGACGAGGATTGGTATGGCCGTCCTAACCCGCAGGGACCGCAATTCGAGAGGAGTCAGTGGAATAGAACCATGGTTGTCCTTGTCTACAGGGATCTCGAGGTGGAGGGTTAGAGGGATAGCGACGTGGCCACCGGATCTAGCCAACAAGGGGCGGAGATGGCCACCGACAAATATTTAAAACCAGGTGCAGGGACGTGCTGATCCCGATCGCGCGGGGACGTAGGGATGGCTATCACGAACGTTGAATACCTATCGCGAGCGGGATATGAGGGACTCGCTATCTGAAGCAGGATACCATATACTAATATGTGTGTATGTATGGGGGCTTGGATTTGGATTACCGCAGGTGGACCTAATTAATGAGTTTAACCGATATCCGTATACCCTTTAGAGAGTGTGTTTGTGTGTGAGGGGGTGGTGGTGGTGATTGGGGGGGGGTACCGTAGCAGTTCTCAGATTTAGGATATCCAGCCACCATTTTATATATCATTGAATTAACAAAAGTTGTTGTTAGATTGCTTCGCTAAAGCGTAAAATATGGAGCTACTTCAACTTCATTTTGCTACAATCTTGAGATAAAATTAAACTAGAAATACATGGGATCACCTTCTCAGAGCATGCATAAAGATTTGATAGGTCTGGGGTCTGGACTCTCGAGAGTTGATTGTATGAACTTGTCCGAACGTAATTGTAAAAGCAAAGTGACAATTATGATACTTCAATAGATTATGAACGACCATGTAGGTTGCAGTTTGACACAGTTTTTCCTACTCTACATTTACCCTTTTCTTGTCGATACAATAGAATCTATCAAGTAATGCCCCGGTTCCGATCCTATATTTCCGCGAATAACAAGGATTTGTCTAGAATTTCATTCATCATTTTCATCACGGGCACTAACTCGATCTATAGGTTTTGGACCAGATTTGACGGTGTTTAAGCGAGAGAGAGATAATCAAGCTCAATTCTACTGTCACGCAAAAAAAAAAAATGATCATAGGTTCACACAGGTAGATGCATGTATGGCATGCTGCAAAGCTATCTAAATACAAGGCCAGCTTGAACAAGCAGCTGCGTGTGGACTTTCCTTCTAATAAGGAGTGCTAAATAAATTACAGGACATTTAAATGAAATGTAGCTAGACGACTTTAATTCTGTCTGGACCATTTTCCCCAAAGTAGTCGTAGCTAGGTAGCTTTTTTCGCTGCACTGCACAGAAATCAAATTTGCAAAAACACAAGAACGTGGTTCACACAGTGACACAAACGCGCTTGCTGTTTTATTTCCAATCTGGTGTATGTGCCAGCCCAGCCCATGCATGATGGCTCCATCTAAAAAGCATCGGTTGCCATATTGCAACATCTGCCATCTGCAATGGGGTGGCAGCTAGGTGTAGATATCACGTAAACAGCTATATATTCATAACTACATGTGCACATGGCTAAAGGTGACACTTTACCAAAGTGCCCTAAAATATTTTTTGAGTCAGGAAATTCAAAATTATTAGCACTAAATTTCCCCCAAAACTAAACCCTCATGTAGTGCTACGCAATTTGATCAGTCATCTAATTTTCTATCAGATAAGAATCATAAGATATGTCACACTTAAGTATTAGGTTAATGCCTCACAAAATGATCACGAGGCCACAACCAATCGATGGATGACATGATGTACAGCTATCGTCCGAAAAAATAAAGCCGGTATGAACCAACTGCTTTATAAACTTTCCTTCTACCATCGGATGCTAAAATAAACCATTGAATCTTTACATGCAATATTAAGGAACAACCGTGTTTAGTTAGTTCTCACGGGAAGGAACATGCACACAAATCAAAAGATTCATACATGCGGACACTCCGACCCAATTACTGTTTCCATCGATTGTCACGCGGATGCCCATCGCACATGGATCGGTCTAAAATTAGGGCATGGTTTGACTTGCGAGTGGAGAGCGGCTAGCTAGGTGCACAAAGTTGTACAACGAAATCAATGATGACTACACAATATATATATAGATGCAGGGACACTTACAACGTGGGTGATGTGATGTAGCATCGACCTTAGCTGATGGATGAAGTAAAATTAGAGCGCATTGTCGATTCTAGATTTTTGCATGTGTGACAAAGCATGGTTTCACAAACAAAACATCCTTGGTAAAGCGTGAGCTTTTGCGTGTTCTTCGCGCAGGCATATCGAGCGATCTGCACATATCGGTGTTACTCCCTGCCCTCTCTCCCTACTCCCTTCGTCGTAGTTTCCTGCATGATAAGTAACCTCCATCTTCGTGCATAAATACCCAACGCAACGATTCCCTAACCACTTGGACTTTCCTCGAGCTATTGTCGCCGTCCTTCCCTCCTGTATCTGACGTTAGAAAATAACATTTTGCATTTAGATCCTCCAAATTAGATAGAACAACAATCAAGCCATTAAATAAAATAACCAAAATCCTGACCGGTCACCACCCTAGCTGTGGACCATTCTTCTCTCTCCTAACCACTAGAGCCCCGCCGCTGCATGCCTCTTCTGATTCCATGCTGTGTCGCCGGGACGGACAACCCTCCAACCGTCGTATCTGGCCGGCGTGTGAAGGGAGAATGCGTCCTCCTGTAGCGGGAAGGGAGTTGACAACACCGGCTCATCTAACCGTTAGATCCAGACGACGGGGTCCGGGAGGCTGCCTCGCCTAGTTTGGCGGCAGCATCGGCGGCTCCGCCCGTTATCTGGCTTGCACATTGGATGTGTACTACTACCTACATAGTTGGTAGATTGCTTTGCTGAAGAGTAAAATGTGGATCTACTTCACCTTCTCAGAGCGTGCATAAAGATTTGATGGGTGGTTTGGGGTCTGGACTCTCGAGAGAGCCTGAATGTAATTGTAAAATCATAGTCACACTCGTGATACTTCAAATGGTTTGACCGACCATTTAAGCTACGACAGTTTGACACGGTTTTTATCTACTCTAATCTACCTTTTTCTTGTCGGTACAACATAATCTATCAAGTAATGCCCCAGCGGGAAACCATCATGGCCACTATCTTCGTAGGTTTTTTGGACCAAATTTGACGGTTTTGACCGAGAGGTATAATTCTCATTTCTACTGTCATGCAAAACAAACAAAATGAACACATGTTCACACGGTTAGATACATGCATGGCATGATGCAAATCAATCTAAAATCAAGGCAGCTTGAAAAAGCTGGTGCGTGTGGATTTCCGTCTAATATGGAGGGCTAAATAAATTACAGGACATTAGCAATGTAGCTAGACGAGCTTAATTCTGTCTGGGCCCTTTTCCCTGAAGTAGTCTTAGGTCGCTTTTTTCCCTTTGTACCGCACAGAAGCTAATTTGCAAAAACACAAGAACGTGGTGTCACACAGTGACACGAAGAAGCGCTTGCTGGTTTTTCCATTTTCATGTATGTGCCAGCTCATGCATTGCTCCATCTAAAAAGCATCGGTTGCCATATAGCAACAACTGCCATCTGCAACGGGTAGCAGCTAGGTGTAGATGTCATACGAGCAGATTGATTACCACATGGCCAAAGGTTGCATTTTATCAAAGTTCTCCAATGTATATTTTTACTCACAAAATTCAAATTTATTGGTACTTTAAAGTGCCCAAAAAACTAAAACCTCATGTAGCGCTATGCAACTATATGTAAACCATGGATGCATAGCTCTAGGCTGATACAAACCTATCGATGGATGCGAGGATGTCAAACTATCGTGGGCATGAACCAACTACTTTGTGGACTTTCCGTCTACTATCGGATGCTAAAATAAATCATTGGATATTTGCATGCAATGCAACTACGAAGAAACAGCGGAGAAGTTCTCCCGGGACCGTGTCCATGACCATTTTGACTGGACTAGACAGTAAGCAAAAATGTGTAAAGGAACACGCGGACACATTTCCGTGGATTGTCACGCGTAGCCCATGGCACATGGCTTCGTCTAAAATTAATGGTGACCACTGACCACACAACATATATAGATGCAGCGGGACGCATACAATTACGACGTGGGTGATGTGGTGTTGCATCGACCTTTGCTGATGGATGGAGTAAAATTAGAGCGCATTGTTGATTATTCTAGATCTTTACATGCATGGCGCGTGTTAATCATTTCACGTTTGGCTAATTTCAGGAGATAGACACTCCGTTGTGGCGCTTCTATATTTGTTTCACCTAATGAGAGTGACAAAGCATGGTTTTACAAAAAAAAAACTTCCTTGGTAAAGTATGAGCTTTTGCGTGTTCTTTGCGCATGCATATCGAGCGGGTCAACACATGTAGGCATTACTCCCGGCCCTGTCTATCTACTCCATTTGCCGTAGATCTTGCCTGATAATCAACCTCTCCGTCTATGTGCATAAAGACCCAACGCAACGATTTCACAACTACTCCCTCCGTTTTTTAATACTCCCTCCGATCCATATTAATGGTCTCAACATTGTCTAGATGTTGAGACCATTAATATGGATCGGAGGTAGTATAAGATGTTTTAGGTGTTGTACATGTTGTCTAGATACATACTAAAGTGAGTGAATATACACACTTAAACATGTCTACATACATTTGTGTACACATGCATGTGGACAAATGCTAAAACATCTTATATTAAAAAACGGAGGGAGTACTTGTTAAAAAGACATTTTACATTTAGATCCCCCAAATTAGACATAATAGCAATTAACCCGTCGAGTAAAATTAGCCAAAATGTAACTTGCCCTAACGTTGAACAATTCTTGTCTCTCCCAACCCGCAGTCGCAGCCACCGCATGCATGCCTCTTCTGATTCCTTTTTCTGTCGCTGGAAGAGACAACCCTCCAACCGTCGTGTCTGGCCGACGCAGGAAGGGAGGCAGTGTGTCCTCCCGCAGCAGGAAGGGAGTTGACGACACTGGCTTCTCTAACCATTAGATCTGCGCGACGCGGGCTGGGAGGCCGCCTCGCCTCGTCTGGCGACGGCTCCGGCCATTGTTTGACTGGCGCAAGAAGGGTGCCGCCTCGTCCTGCAGCTTGAAAGGATTTTGGGATGGATTTTTTTGCTCTCTCTCTCTCTAGATTCTTGGATACAAGTTTTTATTTTGCTCTTTCCACGGCCTTGTTTGTTGTATCCTTTTTGCTCCTTTGTTTGTCTTATTTAGATCCGGACATCCGGTTTTGTAGATGCATACTTAGATTTTCTCCCCAACATTTTTGTGTTGGAATCTTATTCATGATTTTTTTGTTAATACAGGGATTTGTAAACTTATTGTTGCATGATGCAAAATTTTCTTTTTGACACCTTCAAGAAGGCGACAGCCCAAGATGACCCCGGACAAGGGTTTCCCCTCAGCATACATTGTCCGCCTTCTACATTTGGCATCGAATGCCGCCAAAACCACACTCAAACCACCGCCACAGCCTGGTGCTCGACAACCACCACAACGCCATCACGGTTGTGGTCACCGGCATGCACCTGAGACATTGGCGCTCGCAATCTAACATGTCTCCCACCCTCCAGGGCCACCGCCCGGGCATCGAGACTCTACGCACCGTGAACTGGAGCCACCCACCCCAAGGAGCCCGGACACCGGCATGTGAAGACTGGCCGGTAGCGGCACCCACTGCTCGAGGAGGAGAAGGAGCCCCGTCGCTGCCCTCCGGCGATGGCAAGAAGGAGGGGAGCGGGATAGGCAGGGCGGCGGCAAGAAGAAGGGAAAAGGGCCAGGATGGGCGGGAGCGACGCGACAGCCGCTAGGGTTTTTGTACGTTGTGTCCCTTCTCATGTCTACTTTGCTCCCTATTGTTGGATGCTAATTAAATTATAGGATATATTGTATGCGATCGAGCCCTTTTAATTAAATTCTGCTAGCTGTCCATATCCAATGTCGCTTAAATTCAGCTAGGTGCTCATCATTAGCGGTTCTTTGCGCTGGCGTGTCGACACGTATAGCACCAGTGTTCACTCTGCTCACCGGCCCGCTCCACCATCCTCCATCCGGTCACGGCGCTCCTTCGTCGCCTGCCCGATAAATACTCCTCCTCCTCGGCTTCACGGCCACACGCCCCACACTCCTGCGTCTCACGCTCCCTTTCTTTTAGCCTGCAGCTGCCCAGCCATGGCATCAGCCGGACCGTTTCTTCTCCTGCTTCTGCTCGTGGCATCGGGAGGAGCCGTCGGCTACGACGACGGGGCTGGCCTACCCCACCTCGAGCTCCGCGGCATCCCTGACTCGGGGCGCGGTCACACGTCCGACGCGCAGCCGGAGGGGATCGATCCAGCCGGAGGGACCGCGGGCACACTGCTCGTCGACACGGCGCCGTGCACGCACTGCGGCGACTCGGGCCGCGGTCACACGTCCGACGAGCCACCGGAGGTCATCGATCCAGCCGGAGGGGCCGCGGGGACACTGCTCGTCGACGCGGCGCCGTGCACGCACTGCAGCGACTCGGGCCGCGGTCTCACGTCCGACGAGCCGCCGGAGGTCATCGATCCAGCCGGAGGGGCCGCGGGCACACTGCTCGTCGACGCGGCGCCGTGCACGCACTGCGGCGACTCGGGCCGCGGTCACACGTCCGACGTGCCGCCGGAGGTCATCGATCCAGCCGGAGGGGCCGCGGGCATACTGCTCGTCGACGCGGCGCCGTGCACGCACTGCGGCGACTCAGGCCGCGGTCACACGTCCGACGCGCAGCCGGAGGTGATCGATCCAGCCGGAGGGGCCGCTGGCACACTGCTCGTCGACACGGCGCCGTGCACGCACTGCGGCGACTCGGGCCGCGGTCACACGTCCGACGCGCCGCCGGAGGTCATCGATCCAGCCGGAGGGGCCGCGGGCATACTGCTCGTCGACGCGGCGCCGTGCTCGCACTGCAGCGACTCAGGCCGCGGTCACACGTCCGACGAGCCGCCGGAGGTGATCGATCCAGCCGGAGGGGCCGCTGGCACACTGCTCGTCGACACGGCGCCGTGCACGCACTGCAGCGACTCGGGCCGCGGTCACACGTCCGACACGCCGCCGGAGGTCATCGATCCAGCCGGAGGGGCCGCGGGCATACTGCTCGTGAATAACAACCTGGGCGGCTTATTCAGCAGGTTATTCGTGGACGTGGTGATGCCATTGCCATGAAGAAGCGCTCTGTTCGGCTCCTGTGTCGCAGCTGTGTTCTTCTATGCCATAGGTGTTATTACTGTGTTGTTTCTATGTCATTGTTCGTCCACTGAGCTAGCTTGTGTTGCTATGCAATTATGTCGATTAATTTTGTTCCTTTTTCTGATGTCGTGAGCATTAAGGCTTAATTAACAGTGAATTAATGCACAAAGTGAAAGCGAGTACCGACTACTACCGTGTTACGCTGGTCCGTATTAAGAAAATCATGCATGATTATACCTCCAACGGCTTTGCTTTGTCGTAGCTGCAGAGGTAAGTTTCAGGGAATTAATGTGCGGGGTAATTTCTGGGTTTCAGAAATATCAATGATCCCGCGGGACATCTGCTGGGTCCGAAATTTTCTTCTCTACAACGTTTGAACGAGACTATTCTTTTGTTTCCGTGCTTTGCACTTGCATTGGATGCTCTATACACATAATTACACCGGCCGTGTGCAGCTCACAGAACGAGTGTAGCAGGTGCACCAAATTGTAGCGGCTGAGGTGAAAGGGGAACACGCTAGCTAGTGTGGCAATACGTGGGCTGTGGGCATAGCTAGATTTGTTTCAGCTAGCCCATTATATATTTTCCCCTATATTTTGTCCCGTATACCACATCAAGGTGAGCAACGTGGAATGGCTTCATAACACCACAGAACCAAGAAAAAAAGCATTTCAGCACATGGCGTCAATAGGACGCGAGAGCCACGCAAGTGGCAACAAAATAGGATGGCTTGCATTGCATTGGAAATGAGTAAGAGTGCGTCAAGTAAAAGGGCAGGTGAAGGTGAAATCCCCTTCGGCCCGGGGGAGAATATACTGCCGCCACCGATTTTTTTTTTTTTTTTGAAATGTAACAGAATACTCCCTCCATCTCAAAATACAAGGCGTCCTATATTTTGACCAGCACAAACATAGCGCGTCTTATATTTTGAAACGGAGGGAGTACTGATTAAAAATTATGTACATCTCGACATTTTATGTCCGCACACCAAGTTTCACGGAAAACCAATACTTTTATGACGTGGGTAAAAGAGACAAAAATATGTAATGTTAAAAACTTTTCTTACCACGGAATTTTGCCTTTTTTACACAAGATATAAAAAGTATCGGTTTCGTAAAATTATTTTGTGAACACATAGAATGTCGAGATGTACACGAAATGCTTTGTGATTTTTTTACATTTGAAAATGCATTTAAAACAATTTCTGAAAACCGGAAGTATATTCGAAGTATTATCTGTTCACATGGAAAAACGTATTGGTGCCTGAGCTCACTCGAGATCTTTATTAGAAAATTTCGAAAATGAAAATTTAAAATTTCAAAACTATGTAATATGTATGGGGACACATAAAAAGAAAAGAATTCTGACAAGGTTTGAAGGTGCACATACTATTCACACACCCATATCTACAATTTTGTCTATTTTGTAGCGCAGAATACTGAATATTTCAGAATGAAACTTTGCACACTTGAAGTATAAATCATTGCCTATATGTACATATGTTTTCAGAATTTGTATAACTTCGAAAATATATATTTTTGAATATTTAAAAAAGTGATACAGTGAGCCCAAGAGTCAAAATGACGCACCAGGTGAAAGTCAAACCAAACTTAATTTAGCAATCCAACATGATGCATCAGTAGAACCCTACTGAACTAGAAGTTTTAAGAATTGACAATGCCGATGAAGAAAAAAACCAAAATATTTGTTCGAGGGTTATTGAGTAGTCGTTTGAAGTGTAAACTTGGTTTTTATCTCAGTGATTTAACATGAAAATCATATGATCAAATGGCCATATGGGTAAATGAATACATTAGTGCTGATTACCATGGTTTAACTTTAACCTATAGTTGCAGTTCTCATGTTAGGCCGTGTATGGTTTTTGTTCCTGATTCTGCGTTTCCACCCATCAAGGCCTGTGTGGACTGGGCCAAGTGTTGGACCGTGTTCTTCATTCCGTTTATCTACCTGCATCGATTCTAGCTAGTTTTAGGAGAAAGACAAATAAACTTGTGGATTTTTTTATTTAAACGATGATTGGTTATTCATCCGTTTGCTATGTTTATCATCACTGTCCGTGGCTGGTAGTTTTATGACGTTGTGAGGAGTTTTATTTATGGTTCATGGTTGCGGCTATTTTTGCTTGAGATATATACTTGTCATCTTGTTTATATCTTGTTGTCACTTGTGGATGTCTTTAAAAACAGAGGATACTCTGTCGAATTTTTGTATATAAGTCTTAGATATTTTTCTATGTAATGAATGTGGTAGCATCCCAAGTGCTTCATTGGCTTGGGTGTTACAGTACATACTACTACAGGTACAACAAGTATATCCTTTTAACAAAAAGTGCCATAGTTAATCATTGGCACATGGAACAAAATAGGGAAATCCATAACATTGAGTCTCAGTAAACATGTAATATTTGGTAAACCTTTTTATAGTAGACCATTTTTCTCGGGATTTATGGAGAAAAGTGTAATTAATCTTGTTAAAAATCAAAATTAAGTCATATGCATGCCTAATTTGGTTATACTAGCATACAAAAAAAATATAATGGATCATTTCTCGAAAGTACGTATCTATTTCAACGACCAATTTTTGAACTACATCGAAACCCCAAGGTTGAATGTTACTCCCTCCGTCCTAGTTTATAGGGCACAATCCCAAAACCAATTTGTCCCAAAACTCCTCACCTCTTAGGCACAATTTCATTTAATTCCTTCTCAATTATTGGTTGGTGCCTCTCCTCCCCACCAATGCATGCAAGTATTCAGCTCCAATCAAAACTATCACCTTGGGCCAAGAGATTTGCAAATTAGGCCTTACTAACTAGGACGGAGGGAGTACTACTCATGTGATTTAATGCATGGGGCCACGCAATACATCTACCCAATGGCAGTGGCGGAGCTACACTACGTGTTTGTCATCATGCGACATGCATATCAATATACTCCTATTTAGGTTAGGTTGCGGTAGCTAATACATTCACATTTAAGCGTTGTTTTTCTACATATGTGCACATGTACATAGCTTAATTTGATGCCACGCTTTTTTCATTCGAACCCCCATGACAGCCCTGGATATTAGTGGTAAACCACGCCAAGCCGGGTTGTCGTCCTTACGGCACTCGGATACTCCGTCCACGAAATTGAAATGGGACGTCATTACCTTACGACACGACGATGGAGGAGGCAGGGCTGAAGGTGGTTTCGTTGAAGGAGCAGTCCGTCGAGATCTGTGGCCACCGGAATCTTCACGAAGAGTAAGGAAGAGGTTGATACACTTACGGGGACTGGAAGATTGCCGACTGTGACCGGCTACAATCTGGAGATGGGCAGGAGGACGCCTGCTATGGAGCGATGACCTAAGTGTGGCCACCGGAGCCGACGAGGATTGGGATGGCCATCCTAACCCGCAAGGATCGTGATTCGAAAGGAGAAGGGTGGAATAGAATAGTGTCCGTCCTTGTCCACAGGAATCGCGGGTGGAGGGTTGGAGGGATAGCGACGTATCCACCGGATCCAGCTGACAAGGGACGGAGATGGCCACCAACAAATATTTAAAAACCGTGAGCTGGGACGTGCCGACCGCGATCGCGTGGGGATGTAGGGATTGCTATCAGGAACGTGGAATACCTATCACGAGTGGGATATGTGGAACTCACTTTCTGGAGCAGCATACCATATACCAATATGTGCGTATGTACGGGGGCTTGGATATGGATTACCGCGGGCGGACCTAATTAATGAGTTTAAGCTATCGGTATACCATTTCGGAGGGGAGTGGTACCGAAGCAGTTCTCAAATCTAGGATACCCAGCCACCATTTTATATATCATTGAGCTAACAAAAGTTGTTGTTGTTGTTGTTGTTGTTGCCGTGCATTCGTTGTGCACATCTTAGTTGGTAGATTGCTTTGCTGAAGCGTAAAATATGGAGCTACTTCAACTTCGTTCTACTATAATTTTTAAGATAAAATTAGACTAGAAATACATTTGAACACCTTCTCAGAGTGTGCATAATTAAAGATTTGATGGGTCTGGGGTCTGGACTATCGAGAGTTGATCGTATGATCTTGTCTGAGCGTAATTGTAAAAGCATAATGACATTTATGGTACTTCGATAGGTTTTGGACGACCATGTAGGTTACAGTTTGACACGATTTTTCCTACTCTACATTTACCCTTTTGTTGCCGGTACAATAGAATCTATCAAGTAATGCCCCGGGAAAACCATCACGGGACTACCTTTATAGGTTTTGGACCAGATTTGATGGTGTTTAAGCGAGAGAGATAATCATGCTCAATCCTACTGTCATGCAAAAAGAAAAATGAGCATAGGTTCACACAGGTAGATGCATGTATCATGTATAGCATGCTGCAAAGCTATCTAAAAACAAGGCCAACTTGAACAGCTGCTGCGCGTGAACTTTCCTTAATGCGGAGTTCTAAATAAATTACAGGACATTTAAATGAAATGTAGCTAGACGATTTTAATTCTGTCTGAACCATTTTCCCCGAAGTAGTCTTAGGTAGCTTTTTTTTCACTTCACTGCACAGAAGCCAAATTTGCAAAAACACAAGAACGTGGTTCACACAGTGACACAAACGCGCTTGCTGTTTTATTTCCAATCTGATGTATGTGCCAGTCCAGCCCATGCATGATGGCTCCATCTAAAAAGCATCGGTTGCCATATTGCAACATCTGCCATCTGCAATGGGTAGGAGCTGCTAGGTGTAGATATCACGTAACCAGTTATTCATATCTACATGTGCACATGGCTAAAGCCTAAAGGTGACACTTTACCAAAGTGCCCTAAAATATTTTTTGAGTCACGAAATTCAAAATTATTGGCATTTTAAATTTTCACAAAAACTAAACCCTCATGTAGTGCTACGGAAGTATATTTAAACCATTTAATCAGTCATATCAGATATGCCATACTTCATGTTAATGCTTCAAACTAGTCCATGCATGCATAGCTCTACGCTGATACAAACCTAACAAAATGATCACAAGGCGACAACCGATCGATGGATGACATGATGTACAGCAGCTATCGTCCGAAAAAATAAAGCCGGCCGGCATGAACCAACTGCTTTGTGAACTTTCCTTCTACTATGGATGCTAAAATAAACTATTGAATCTTTGCATGCAATATCAAGGAACAGCCGTGATTAGTTAGTTCTTACAGGACCACTTTGACTGTACTAGACAGTAAGCACAAATGTGTAAAGAAACACGCACACAAATCAAAAGTTTCACACACGCGGACACTCCGACCCAATTAGTGTTTCCATCGATCGATTGTCACGCGTATGCCCATGGCACAGGGATCCGCTAAAATTAGGGCAGGGCTTGACTTGCGAGTGGAGAACGGTTAGCTAGGTGCACAAAGTTGTACAACCAAATCAATTATGACTACAGAACATATATAGATGCATGGACACTTACAACGTGGGTGATGTGATGTAGCATCGACCTTAGCTGATGGATGAAGTAAAATTAGAGCGCGTTGTCGATTCTAGATCTTTGCATGTGTGACAAAGCATGGTTTCACAAACAAAACATCCTTGGTAAAGCGTGAGCTTTTGCGTGTTCTTCGCGCAGGCATATCTAGCGATCTGCACATATCGGTGTTACTCCCTGCCCTCTCTCCCTACTCCCTTCATCGTAGTTTCCTGCACTCGAAATGTTACAGAAAAAATAAACAAAAAATAAAAACAAAGGAAAACCTTGAAAGAAAAAATAAAGAAGAAAATGATACGTTTTGAAGTCAACGTGGAACGAACAACTACTGCACTTGAACGAATCTGAAAAGTATCTGCCCAGCCTGATTAGGGAAATGCCTAGGAAAACGAGACGATGCTGAAACAGAATGTAGGCGAGGCGAAGATACAGCTCGCAACGAGCGATGCATAGTGCCTCCGCTGTGCGATGTGTGCGTGAGAGTTACGTTGTGTGGGCTGGGCAGGTGGGGGCAGTGCATGAGTCAATGGGCTAAGTTATTAGTAGTACTGTAGTAAAAAATAAATTTATATTTTGGAGGGACAGGCTGAATCCTGTTAAAGCCTCCCTAGTGGACTCGCCTTTGGATGTGATGTTACATCGACGTTAGCTGATGGATGGAGTAAAATTAAAGCGCGTTGTGATGATGGATCTTTGCCTGCGTGGAGGGTGTTAATATTTTCACACTCGGTTGTTATGCTTCTTGATTTCTTTCATGTAATGTGAGTGACAAAGCATGGTTTCACAAACAAAACATCCTTGGTAAAGCATGAGCTTTTGCGCGTTCTTAATTCGCGCAGGCATATCGAGCGATCAGCACATATAGGCGTTACTCCCAGCCCACTCTCCCTACTCCCTTCGTCATAGTTTTCTTTACATGATAATTAACCTCCATCACCGTGCATAAATACCCAACACAATGATTCCATAACCACTTAGACCTCCACGAGCTATTGTTGCTGTCCCCCCCAATCGTATCTGACGTTAGAAAATAAAATTTTGCATTTAGATCCTCCAAATTAGATAGAATAGCAATCAACCCTTCGAATAAAATAACCAAAATCTAATCTGCCCGGTTACCACCCTAACACTTAACCATTCTTCTCTCTCCTAACCACCAGTCAACACCGCATACATCTTATGATTCCTCGCTGTGTCGTCGGGAGGGACAACCCTCCAACTGTCGTATCTGGCCGGCATGGGAAAGGAGGATGTGTCCTCCGGTAGCGGGAAGGGAGTTGATGAGACCAGCTCCTCTAACCATTAGATCTAGACGACAGGGGTTGGGAGGCCGCCTCGCCTCGTCTGGCGGCAACATCGGCGGCTCCGCCTGTTGTTTGGCTTGAGCAGGGAGGGATGCCGCCTCTACCTACAACTTGAAGGGATTTTGGGACGCATTTTTTTTTTGCTCTCTCTAGATTCTTGGATACGAGTTTTTTGCTCTCTCTCTCCGTCATAACAAAAGATCAATACAGCCATGTTTGTTGTATCCTTTTTTGCTCCTTTATTTTTCTTGTGTCAGAATTGTGCATCCATTTTTTAAGATGCTAAATTAGATATTATCGATCCCCAACATTTTGCGTTGGAATCTTATTCATGGTTTTTGTTTGTTAATACAAGAATTTGGAAGTTCTTGTTAGTGCATGATGCAAAATTTCCTTTTTGATACCTTCAAGAAGGGATGGTGTCGATGGACATCGCCGTTGTGGCACGAGATTACCTGGAGCAAGGGTTTCTCCTCGGCATACACTTTCCGCCTTCTACATCGGGCACCGAATGTCGCCAAAACAACACCCGAGCCACCGCCACAGTTGCTAGCCAACCACCACGCCGCCATCACGACCGTGGTCATTGACCAGCCCCGGAGTCCACACTACGCGCATCATTTGCGGGTCTTTGTGCCGGCGTGACCTATAGGCGGTCGACACGTATGGCATCAGTGCTAACTGCTGACCGGCTCCCTCCATCCAGTCAAGGTCGCCTGCCCGATAATTAACCTAAACCTTCCTCTCCGTGTATAAATACTCCTCCTCCTCGGCTTCACGGCCACACCGCCATACGCCCCACACTCTTGCCTCTCACGCTCCCTTTCTTTTAGCTAGCCAGCCATGGCATCGGCCGCACCGTTTCTTCTCCTGCTTGGGAGGAGCCGTCGGCTGCAACGACGGGGTTGGCCTACCCCACCTCGAGCTCCGCGGCACCGCCGACTCGGACCGCGGGCACGCGTCCGACGCGCCGCCGGACTACCTCAACTTCACACACGACTGCGGGATGTTCGCGGCCCTCGTCGCCAGGACGGCGAACGCGGGCCAGATCTTCCGGGAGCACGTCGTCGCCGGCACTGGCAGCGGCCTCACCGTCTTCTGCCCCGACGACCTCGCGGTGGCGGCGTTCGAGCCCAAGTTCAACAACATGAGCGCCGCCAACCAGCTCGCCGCCCTGCTGAACCACGGCGTGGCGGCGCGCTACGGCCGGGAGCACCTTGCGGCGTCCGAGTATATGAAGGTGCGCACGCTCGCCACCGACGCGGCCACCAACAAGAGCCTCTTACTTACCGTAAGCGACTACAAGGACAAGATGTTGCTGTGGACGTCGCCGTCGACAGGCGGAATCGGCGCCACGGCCAGGCTGACAAAGGCTATTTCGTCGGACGACTCCACCGTCGTGGTCTACGTCGTCGACGCTGTGCTGCTGCCGAAACATCCCTGTGAGTGCGCGAACTGAAGAAGACGACGACGAAGAAGCCTGTTCTGTTCTTCCTCCCCATGCATGGAACTGTTTAATTACTCCCTGTGTGTTGTGTGTGCGCGCATATGAGTGTTGTGAGCTGCTGGTACGAGTTATATTTAGTCCAGCTAGCAGGTTGATTTAGTCTGATTTTGCATATGTAAGAGTACGTTTGATTCCAGGGTCTGCTGTTCGGCTCCTGTGCCGCAGCTTTGCATCTGATCATTGTGTTGTTATGCCATATAATGTCTGTGTGTTTCTCTACGCCATTTTTCTTCCGCCGAGCTTGGGCTTATTATGTAATAATGTTGATTATTTTTGTTCCTTTTCTGCTGTCGTGAACAAAAATACAGTTAGGGTTGATATGTTTTTTAAGATTAGTTTCACTGTTCCACATATACATTGTCAATTAGTAAATGGCAACGCCTTAATTAACAGTAAGTGCACAAGGTGAAAGCAATCAGTACTGAGTTTTTTTTTCTAGAATACACCCTGGAAAGGTGTATCAAGATTACAGAGAGAGATGCCAAGCGGCATTACAACCCGTCAGAGACGGTTTTCGACGCTGCAACAAAGGGGTGCCAGCTCCCCGCTCTAAAACCTACTCTCCCAAATCCCACCGTTCCGGCAAGGGTGCTCTGAACCCGAACGCCTGCCCTCGTAGAAGCCCTGCACGTTTCCACGACTCCGCCTCTGTACCAAGAAACTTTGGTCTATGTTTTAAGAAAGGTAAAAATACACGATTATACCTCACACGGCTTTGCTTGTGTTTAGTGGAGGTAGTTGTATGGTATGTGCGGAGGAATTTCTGGGTTTCAGACATATCAATGATCCTCCGCACGGACTACTTGTTCAGATATTTTTCTTCTCTCTACAACGACTGAACGAGATTGTTCTTTTGTTTTCCATGTCACTTGCATTAGCTAGCTTCCCTATGTTCACACAACTACACACCATGTGCAGCTTTGAGCTCACAGAACGTGTAGTAGGTGCATGTGTGGATGTTCTGTGGTCATAGCTAGATTTGTCCATTATATCTTTTTTCATGTATACCACAATAGAGTTAGCAAAGTGGCAAGGCTTTAAAACACCAAAGAGCCAAGAGAGGAAATGCTTCATCACGGGGCATCAATGTGGCTCCAGAGCCACGCAACTAGCAGCAAATAATCATCGAGTGCATTGGATGTGTACTACTTCTACCACCTAGCCAGTAGGAGTTCTACCGGATTACAGCTCCGATTCACTGCATCGAGCAAGCCCAGTCGTCCGTGCGTACTACAACGGTCAGATCATAAGGTAAAATCCGTTACGGATAAGGTAAAATCCTAGGTTGTGTACGTTTCTTCAGTGGAGAAGGACGCGAAAAAATTGAGGTCGGGCGAAATCTAACGCATAAAAAAATTGATGCAAAAAAAAAATTTGTCTAGACACAAAAATAATTTATATGATTCTAAAGATGATCACTTGCACTAGTAGAAAAAGCACCTTTCGTCCAGAGCCGAACCAGCCATTAATCCCGGTTCATAGAAAAACCGGGACCAATGCCTGGCATTGGTCCCGGTTCGAGCTGCCAGGGGTCCGTGGAGCATTGGTCCCGGTTCGGTTGGGGACATTGGTCCCGGTTCGTGCCACAAACCGGGACCAAAGCTCCGCGGCTTTGGTCCCGGTTCGTGGCACGAACCGGGACCAATACCCCTCCCCTGCCTATAAATAACCCACCCCCTCTCTTCTCTCCTCTTTTTTTTTCTGGTTGGATTGGTGGGAAGTGGGTGCTAGTTTTTTTTTTCCTTTGCCACGCACAAGATGTGTTCGATGAAATGCCGAGCCACACTTAAGTTCACAGAAGATGATATCCTCGGCCGAGGTTAGCAACTTTATCCTTTTCATCTGTAATTGATACAGAAATATTGCACGTGTCGATGTACGGTGGTCATTTCACTATTCAAGATGTTATTGTAATGGTATTTGATAAACTTAATTATATGATGCAGATGGATGGACGGATGCGATGGATGTACGGCGAACGACGCAGTTCCGAGTTTATTGCTGGCCTGCATAAATTTCTCGAAGTGGCTGAGGCAAACAAAGTGGATAATCTTATGCCTTGTCCATGTGAGAAGTGTCGGAACGTCAGGGAGTACTCTAACCCGAGAACCATTCAAGACCACGTGATTCGGAGAGGTTTCATGCCCAGCTATAATTGTTGGACCAAGCACAGAGAAAGAGGGGTTAGGATGGAAGACAATGAAGAAGAGGAGGATGATGACAACTATCCTATGTTCCCTGAGGAATGCGGTGATACTGTAATGGAAGACGTTGAAGAAGAAGGAGTTGAACATCGGGCATCAGATTAGCCCGCTGATGGTCTTGGTGGGGTCATTTCTGATGCAAAGCAAGAATGCGATACAGAAAAGGAGAAGCTAAATCAATGTAATGTATTAAACCTTTATGTGATGTGTAGTAATGTATTAAACCTTTATGTGGTGAAAACCATAATACACGAAATGGGAGTTTCCACCTAGAAGAAATGGGTTATATCACATGTGAGTTTTCTTTTTTGTTTTCTATTAATTAATTCCATGACGACCGGTGAAACACGCGTGGTAGGTGGTTGTCGGCTCCCACACCTCCCGTGGGAACCTCTCAAAACTCAGCTTCGTTAGGTACAGCCTTCAGAAGAAAACTCCAACGTCTTACACGCGCTCGAAAAAGTTGGAACAAAACACACGGTTCCCCCTGCATACAGCCCGACGGTGGCTCGTGAGTGCCCGCATATCAAATGCACCGTAGGACGTAGCTAGGGAACCCGAATGTTTTGTGTTTGAGCGCCACTTCGATCCAAGCAGCGGTAAGACGTCTCTGATGATCTACAACCGTACGGCAAGACATCTCTGATGATCTGCAACCGTTTGGAACGGTCGCAGGTCATCAGAGACGTCTTGCCGCTGGTTGCCCAAAGATGCCTCTCCGAGTGACGCTGGAATGTTTTGTGTGAGTGAGTAACCTGTCTGAGGAGGGGGGCTATATATAGGGTACGTGTGCTTCTTTAGTCCCGGTTGGTAACACCAACCGGGTCATGTGGCTCACGAAGTGGTCGTGATACTGCTGATCGAACAGCTCACAATCCCTCAAAAGAAACACACCCCTGATCCAACGTCTCACAAGCGCTTGAAAAAAACACACGATCCGTGTGCTTCTTTAGTCCCGGTTGGTAACACCAACCGGGACTAAAGGCGGGCTTTGCGGTCACGACACGTGTCCTCCCCCAGCGCTGCCCTGGGCACGTGTCCTCCCCCAGCGCTGCCCTGGAGGTCTTTATATATTGTCGCCGACGGGGTAAACCCTAATCCACCATTCCTAGCCACGAACGCATCGTCTCCACGAGATGGATCCGCCATGCCCGCCGCAGCGCCTTCTGGACGAGGTCGAGCGTGCTCGGCAGAGCGCGCTTGGGCGCAACCGCGGGAACCTATCCCGCCGTATGCCCACGAGCCCGGCGTGGAGAGGAATGCCCAGCTATCGGCCTCCTGCTCCACCAGGTGCCGCCACACCTCCACCTGGCGCCGCTGCACCTCCACCAGGCACCGCCGCTCCTCCCGCGGAGGAGGAGGAGGACGACGACTTCGACTGGAGCGACGACGGGGAAGAGGGTTGTGGGTTGCAGATACAGGAGGCCATGGAAGCCTCCTTCCAGTCTGTCCGCGACTACCCTGTCCAGCGAGCCAAGACTTCCTACCAGCTCAAGGCGAAGGAGGCTTCCGAGCTGGATTGGGCGCTGAAAGACTCATCCTCCAAGGATCTTGCCCTCCGCCGCACACGTGCGCGCGAGAACCGGGCGGCCGCCCACGGGGCTGGCTCCTCCCGCCGTTCCCCTAATCCTATGGCCTTCGAGCCAGCAAGTCCGTTTATGTAGAATAATGTTGGTGATGTTGGATCAGGGGTGTGTTTCTTTCAAGCGCTTGTGAAACGTTGGATCATGTGTAATAATGTATTAAACCTTTTATGTAATGCATCCTATGGAATGTATTAAACCTTGATGTGGCTCACGAAGTGGTCGTGATACTACTGATCCAACAACTCACAATCTCTCAAAAGAAACACACCCCTGATCCAACGTCTCACAAGCGCTTGAAAGAAACACACGATCCGTGTGCTTCTTCCTTATTGGTGGGATTCCCTATAGTCCCGGGTGGTGGCTCACAAAGTGATATCCAACAGCTCGCAAGCCTTCAAAAGAAACACACCCCTGATCCAACGGCTCACAAGCGCTCGAAAGAAACACACGATCCATGTGCTTCTTCCTTATTGGTGGGATTCTCACTATATATATGTAGTCATGCATGGCCTCCATTGGCATAGCACACCTAAACTCATATCTGCAACCTCATCACTCTCCCATGGCTTCCACCGTACCCACTCTAACCTACTCGGAGGCGGAGGCGCTTTGCGCCTCGAACTACCCCTGCCCGCCCGGCTACGACGTCCCCGCCGGCTGGAGGCTGAGCACCGGAGGCGTGCCGGTCCTCCTGTCCCTCAAGGTTTGGCGCGCCGGGCGGCCATCACGAACCACTACTACCTCGAGCTCACTCCGGCGCAGCGGATGGATCCCCGCTGGCATCCCAACTACCGCCCGACTTGGGACGCCTTCTTCATCAATCGGCGTGAGAGGGCGCTCGCCAGGTACGAGGAGGACAGCCCGCCTCCTTCGAACTTAAACGAGGCCGGCCGTCGGCTGTGGTGGAGCGGCCGGACTCTCCAGAGCGTCATGAACTACATCACGGCCGGCGATAACCCCCGCCTGCGCTACCCTCGCTTCCAGTCCAGGCGAGCGCCGCCCGACGACAGCGACGACGACGGCGGCGACTACGACGACTACGAGGACGAGTATTAAAGGCCTAGGCAGGAGTATGACTAACCTGAGCCACATCATTGGTTAGGACAAATGGTTCGTCTATGTACCCAAGATTGTTGTCATTCCCTAATGCTGGTCTAGCTACGACGACGATCGTGTAAAATGTATTATTTATCTCTGCATTTCCAACTAATGATCTTTAGCATCTGAATAAGTAATCTGGTTTTGAGTTAGTTATGCAAAAGATAAAAGTTAATGCATTTTTAATTGAATGGATTATCCATAAAATATGTTCTACTTTGTGTGATAATTGGATGGGTGCCATTTTGCACCATATTTCTTCACAAAAAATGTCATTTTGACAATCGAAAAACAAAAAAGATATTTAGATAAGTAATTTCAAAAAATAGAAAATGGTTTTGAATTAGTTATTCAGATTCAAACACTTTTCATGTTGAAAGTTTTGTCAATTCAAAATATGCAATAAAGTTAATGCATTTTTAATTGAAAATGGCAAAATGGTTAATAGTTAGAATAATTATTTTAGAAAACAGAAAATGGTTTCGGATTATTTATTCAAATTTAAACACTTTTCATGTTGAAATTCTTTTCAGATTCAAAACCATTTGAAATTCATATTCAAACACCTAAATAAGAAAAAAAAAGCGGGAACAACATTTCAGAACTGAAAAGTTCGAAATAATTTTGAAAAAGGACTCTTTGGTCCCGGTTCTTGCCAGCAACCGGGACCAATGAGTGCCGCTATAACTGCCCGGCCTCTTCTTCTTCCTCATTCATCTCCAAAAATCGACGAAGGACACGGGCGCGCGACGGAGCGACACTACGCCGTCAGGCTGCCTGACCTCGCCCTCGACGCCCCTCGACGCCGGTGCCCTCGACGCCCGCGCCGCGCCGCCCGCACGCCGGCCGCCCGTGCTGAGAAGAAGGAGAGGAGCCCGTGCACAGTACGCGCCGCCCGTGCACACCGCGCTGCTCGCCGTCGACGGTCGGGCCATCCTCGGCAACCACCGCTTCTCCCACGACCTTCCCCCGGCCGCCGCGCCCATTTCCGCCGTCTACACCACCCCCTGTAACCCGAGGTGAGCCCTACGCCGTCCGCCACTGTCTCCGGCCACGGCGGCGCCGCCGATACGGTGACTTACTGTTTTTTTTTTCCTTACTCGAATTAAGAAATTAACAGAAACATTTTATTCTGTGTGTATGTTAGAAATTAAGTAACTCGAGATTTATAAGTCCAAAATTGATGAATCAAAATTCTTTGGAAAGCTAATAAAAATGTTTGTCCAACCACACAGGTCCCATATTATTTAGATTAATAATAAAAGAATGGTATTTAAATTACTACAGAGGGTTTAAATCACCAAATTGTTTGTTTCTGATGCTCTGTTAGCTCAAATAATGTGAATCCAATTTTGTTAGCTTAGTATTGTGATAAATTAGCATCCCTAATTTTTGTGGAATTAATTGAGCAACAGAAATAATTTGGCATTCAATTAACGTTTGTAGACCCTTCTGTACTACGACATTTTTAGCTGTCAAATGGTTAATCTAAATGAGTTGAATCCAATTGTGTTAGATCAGAAATATTCAGTACTTGCTATCCCTCAAAGGATTTAATTTTATGATTAACAGAACTTGTGCAGTAGCCAAAACTTGATTAATTGTAGCATTGTAGATTAAAATGTGTAGATTCATAATTTGTTAGATATGTTAATTGTTAGGTTAATTGTAGCATTGTAGATTAAAATGATTAATATGTTTAGAAATTGTTAGGTATAGAAATTGTTAGGTTATAGAAATTGCTAGGTTAGTTGTAGATGATTTTTTGTTAGCCATTTGTTAGTGTTAGTTGCTAGGTTAGTTGCTAGGTTTTAGCTATTTTTTGTTAGCCATTTTCTGTTAGCCATTTGCTAGAATTAGTTTTGTTAGTGGTAGTTTTAGTTTTGCTATATATTGATGTTAATTTTAGTTTTGCTATATATTGATGTTAATTTTAATTTTAGCTTTGCAAATGATTTTGAAGTGGTAATACATGCTTTTCAGTATATTTTAGCTTGAGTCTTATGTTCTTGAGCTTAATGGCTTTAATTTCTTGATGGTTTAGGGTTTAGGGTCTCCGAGTTCGCCGTCGCGCCCAAGAATCCCCGCCCGAGGTGCTCTGCCGCTCCCCGCCCGAGGTGCTCTTGCAAATGAGATTATAAGGCAGCATATGAAGTTTCTAATTTGTTCTTGCAAATGAGATGATATTGTGTATGTTACACACAAAAATCAAATTGTGAAGTTTCTAATTTGTGCTTGTCCTAATTAAATTTGAATTTTCCTGTGGCTTATCTCCCTAGTGTGTGTGCACATATGGTCCTAGGCACTGAATAAAAAGGTTGCCAAGTGTTTGCATTATTTTTTATGGCCTTTTCTTATTTTCTTAGTTTTTGTACTGAAAACAAAAGGGCAAAAATGTCCAAATTATTTGGGTTCTACAAGTAATGAGGATCATTCCCTAATTTTTAGTGAATTTTCTGAGGTATGAAAAAGGTAGCTCCTTTGTAAACCTAAGAAAAGGGGATTTTCTGAAAATAAATAAAAGAGTATTTTATTTTAGGTTTTTGGGCAAGTCAAAAATTGTGTAGATGTATCTTGACATATGGAACAAGTTACCCAACTAAAGTTTTGTGCATTGTTCTTAATTTGCAGAAACTATGGAACGAGACGAAAATCAGGAAAACATCCTCGAGGATATAATCCGCGGGCCGGAAGATGTTGGCGATGTCACCTCGCAGTTTCTGAACAACTCCGGTGAGGGAGATGAGTCTCTCAACCGAAGAGACGGCTCCGGTGAGGTAGAACCCGATGGCTGGGGTGGGGAGAAGTCGGCGAGGAGAAGCCGACGAGGGAGAAGCCGAAGGCTCCGGTGGAACATTAAATGTTGCAAACTCCGGCGAGGTGCATATACATATATTAATGAAGCCGAAGATTGTATTAATTAAGCCTCTGCTGTCTATATACATATATTAACGCTCTTTCTTCTTTTAGCCCTCCGGATCGAGCAAATCTTCTGTAAGGACAAAACGAGGCCCAACCAAAAAGTTGGGCGACCAAGAAAGGTACAGGATCGAAAAAGTCGCTGAAGACGGCACACCGACTGCTCCCCCTGGTGTTAAAAATAAAATGGTAAAGCAATGCGGAGTTCTTGTTAGGGACTACATCCCGATCACCGTTCGAGAATGGCATCAGCCAAAGGAGGGAGGAGTAAGATATGTCGGCGAGGAGGGCAAAGAAAGACTTTGGAGAAAGCTCATGCTTAATTTCACCCTGGCGCCAGAGGTGGATCCAGATGAGGAGGATCCAAATGAGGCAGAAAAGATTGCCCGGAAAAACATGGAGCAAAAAGTCAGGGACTGGGCTCTTAAGAAGATGGCCGAGCTATTCAAGAACTGGAAGAAAAGATTGAACATCGAGTTTGTCCAGAAAAATAAGACTCCGGACTTCGATAAAGGGTATGAGAAGATAAGGGACTACTGGGAAGAATTTGTGGCGTACAAGAAATCGGAGGAAGCTCAGGAAAAGTCTGCAAAAAATAAGGCAAATGCTGCTAAAAAGATCTACCACCATACTATGGGGGCTGGTGGCTACGCTTTTAGCATGCCTAAGTGGGAGAAACTTGAGGCGGACCTGCTGGCTAAAGGGATCACTCCAGAGCCACTCGCATGGATCGAACGGGCAAGAAATTGGTTTTACGGGCATGGGGGCACGTTGGACGCAGAAGGGAAGTGCATATATAACAGAAGACACAAAGATAATCCCCTACTACCCATCGAAGGCATTAGAAATGCAGTAAAGGATGTTGCAGAGGGACGGTTCATTCCCGATAGAGAGGATGACGAGCTCACACGCGCCCTTGGGAATAAGGAACACGACGGACGGTTACGAGGCGTACCAGGCTCCAAGCCCAAGACAATTGCGATTCCCGAGCACAGGAAGAAATTTCCTGATAGAAGCCATCAGAGGAGAAAGGAAAGGGAGGCAATGGAAGCACGCGCTGCTGCAGACCGGCTAAGTAATATAGAAGAAGAATTAAAGCGGCAGAAGGATCAAATTGCCGCACTTAGCCAGCAAGGTACTAGCGGCCAATCTCAGCGGCACATGGTAGAAGCTGCATGCGATGGTACCGGCGGCCCATCGAATCGGAAAAGCAGCGTGGCTTCCACGGAGCTCCAGGATGGTACTGATGATGCAGTGACGGTGGCTCCACTTCGTCGCTACCCAGTGGATGATATCACGGAGAGCACACCTTGTGAGATGCATGTGAAAGTTTTTAACTTAACCATGAAGGTGGCGGTCGGCTATGTCGTACCAATTGGACCTAATCCAACTTACCATTTCTCTCCGGTTCCAAATGGCTACGCTGTTGTCGCGGTGGATGAAGTGATGAAAGATTTTGAGGAGCTGAAGCTGGAACACCCTGCAGGTGAAGATGGGGAGGTGCTTGAACTTGGAGAAGCCAAGGAAGCGACCATTCTTCACCGCCTCAGCATTCTCCAGCGCAACAGTCCTCTTCACCGCCTCACCAGTCTCCAGCGCAGCCGTCTCCGCCGCCGCGTCAGCCGTCTCCGCCCACCGCTCGTACTATGAGGGGTAAGCGATCACCGAAACGTAAAAGGTCGACGCCCCTCCCAAAAGTACCTCATAAGAATCTTCCCATTAGACCTTATGACAGGACTGTAGCGGAAAACACCGCGGAGGTGGCTGCCTACAATAAGACTTTTTTTGCACCAAAAAAGCCCGAGCAAAAGCCGGTATACGATGAAAAATCCAAAAAGTGGGAAAGTCCTTCCTTGCGCAGCCATCCCAAATATCGATGAATCTGCAATCTGACTATGGTCGTGAACTTAGTAAGCTAGCACGTGCCCAGTCTGAGCAGGACAAGGAAAGAAGGCAAAAAGCGGGAAACAAATTGCCCAGCTCGGACAGCTGAAAAATCAATCGGTCCCCCCGCTCATAGTGTGTTCCGATATCGACAAGGACTTCAGAGCCGATATGGATAAGGACCTGCAATTATTGGACCCCAGAGCCATAGCTGCTGCTAGAGAACATGGTATCACTGTATCGCAGGCCATGGAAAAGCTACCGCCATGGGTATGACTCTTGGTCAACTTTTAGGCTATGAAGAACAGCCAATGTTAGAGATAGCACGGAAATATGTCACATGGGAGTCTATGGTCAGTAATGAGGAGCTCACGCGTCTACCAACACATATGCGAAATCTGCACAACTGGTACATGGTGCACACATCAAAGAAGAGCGCGAAGGAGTGGATTGCGGTGGACGTTCGAGTGGAGCATTTCTTCAAACGTTATAGTATACAGGTTCAAATGACTGAACTGTTTGAGTTATTCAATCAGCGCGACCTCGAAATCTATCCTCAGTTGCTATTGTCTGTAAGTGATTTATTTTCGTAATTAAGTCTCTAGCTCAGCTCGTTCATTGCCTGTATTATATTATCCTGACTATATATATATCCTTTTGTACACTATTATGTAGAATGAAGATGATGGAATGCAAAGCATCTAGACATTATGAGGTTGGTTCGTTGACCCATATATCGTTAATGAACATACGTTACGCAATCACCCCAGAGACGTGGAGCATGACCTGACCACCTCTTTAATCAAGCAAAACTTCTGTACGGAAATACTATTTCCTTACAACTTCAAGTGAGTGTTTTTGTCTTGTACATATTTTTATTTGGCTTTCTCGATGTTAAGTGTAATTGATGAGTTATGCATGTCTGCTTTATGTAAACGTCCGCAGGTTCCACTGGATTCTGCTAAGCATTCAAGTTGACAAGTCCATAGTTGAAGTCCACGACTCATTAAGTTGGGACCAAGCGACGTGGACCTCAATGAAAGAAATGCTCAATAAGTAATTTCAATCATTATCGCATTATATCGGCCTCTTTCGTTCGTTTCCTGATATCAAGTAATTAATAACTCCTTGTTCATTTTTTTGGCCAAAGCAGGTGTTGGACACTATTCAAACAGAATGTAGCAGGTCCATTCAAAGATGAGCTAACTTATATATCGGTGAAAAGTCCGCAGCAGCCACCGGGGAGTAATTTATGTGGATTCTACGTTTGCGAGTTCATTCGCGAGTTGACCTCTGAGCGGAGAACAACTTCTTTGAGCAAAATGCGGGAGAAGCTCGACCCAGAACGGCGCATACGAGCAATTCAAGAGGAATTGGCGGGATTTCTGCTTAGGGAGGTCATCGATAAAGGGGAGAACATTATGCTGCGGACGATGAACTACATATGTGATCTATCTCCATGTAATTAAATAGTTGTAATCTCGCAAGAGATCGAATATTACTTATATATGCATCAACGTGTACTGTGTATATAGTAGAGCGTATAATATGCGTACGGAAACGATGGAGAGCACGTCGGCGATGCGAAGAAGGGGGAGACGACGGAGGCACCGGCGAGAGGGAGAGGGGGCATCGGCGAGAGGGAGAGGGGGCACCGGCGAGAGGGGGCACCGGCGAGAGGGAGACCCTAAACCCTAAATACAAAAAAAAGCACTCATTGGTCCCGGTTCGTAACACGAACCGGGACCAATGAGTCTCCCCCCCAGCCCAGCCAGAACTGGCCACGTGGAGCCCCATTGGTCCCGGTTCGTGGCTGAACTGGGACCAGCATTCGTCCTGATTGGCTAGTCCCGGTTCGGGAACCGGGACGGATGGCCCAACCGAACCGGGACCATAGGCCAGTTTTCTACTAGTGTTGGTACAATGCAAATAGCAACTTATGTAAATAGAAGGAGAACCTACGAACACGTCGTCTAAAAGTTCGAGGCAATGGCAAAGCTCTACCCTCATTTTGAATTTTTTCTTAACTAGCAAGGTGGCCCGCGCGATTGCGCGGGCAAGGTATTTATTATCTTTATCGATTTTTATTTGAAATTACTTAAATAAAGTTCTATGTTGGCCATTCTGCAATTGTTCTTTCGAGGCATAACACGTGTATAGGAAATCATTATTGTGGCACAATGTTGCAGAAATTCAAATGTTGATGTAAATCCAATCATCGATAAACATCGGTGACACACAACATGACTAACATATCCCTATATATATACAAATGTGGATTCTCATGTGCAAGATTATAAATGGTAAAGCACGGCCCCTTCTGCTTATGTATATGAATGGAATATGTTCGACTAAGTCGTGTTCACGTAGACATTTGGACTATATAATTTGACCAAATGTGACACTCACCGTCAAATTTTCATATAAGCTATAGGTGCAAATTAATGAAAAGATGAATTTCATTAACAACCTGGATTTATATATGCTCAAAATAAAATGTCACTGAAAGCAAGATATTGTGATGTTCACGTTCTTTCCAAATCGCAGATCATACCCCAAAGTATCTGAAATCCAGAGATCCTAATGTTCATAATCTTTCCACTAGACAGTAGTTCGTACATACGGTACCATACTATTATGGATGTTTACTATTGAGAGAGTTGGTAGTATCTCTCAGTAGTTGAAAACACTTAATGCAATCTTCGTCCTTAAATTCATCTAGCTAACAAAGTATAGTGTGCTGTATTAGAGCAATCAAATGTCCAGGCAAACTGCAAAAAACTCCTAAGATGGGAAAGTCTATATGTACTAAAGCGAAACCAATCAACAATGGGTTTTTTCATAATCGAAGAAATCATAGCAACCAATCAGTTCTGATTCCTAAAAATTAAAGGAGGGACATGAATGTTAAAGTACCCTGAGACACTGAGTAATGTAGATATGTTAGTACTGTAGCTGCATTCTAGTTATTTGAATAACCCTTTGTTTGGTGATAAGCAGATAAGTCATACAACTTCCCATGCATGATGGTATTATTTTTCTTCAGACCATAGCACTGCATTGGAGCTAATCAACTAATTTTCCAAAGAACCAAGCACAAAGGAATGGGAAAGTAAAATGAATTCAAATTCGATAGAAGGAAAGATAACATACCTGTAATGAATTAAAGCAAAAGAACAAAATCGAAATCCTTTAGACTTCTTCTATATTACATCAAATGGAAAGAGGTTTTTCTGTACTAAGAGTTCAGAAAAGCATCTTGGGGAGGTGTTTCAGGATAACATCTTGATGGAGCGTGTCTGTTTACGCAGCAAGAAAATTATTAGATATGTTGAAATTTATATGCTGTTATGCTGGAGAGATTCTATGGCTCTACACCACACATTGCAATCACTTTCATAAGAACCATCTGATAGATATACACTGCAGCCGAAACCAATAAAATAGCTAGATTGCATAGGTAACATACATAGAAATCAATCAGTGTAGAAGGAGCACAGGTCTAATATTCCCGAATGCACAAAATCCTCAAAAGGCGTATTCCTACTTGTAGATGTAGCACAATGACGTTGCATTTCTGCCAGTTACAGGCTTGAACCCATATGCTTGCAACTACTTTTTTTTTGTTTTTAGCCGTGAGGCCTACATAACAGAGAAATAAAAGCCTATAAAAGTAGCAGGGGATAGACTTTTATCCCACAACTTGACGTGTCTGACCGAGAAGGCATCTCCACCGTGCTTATGCGAGCATTTGACGGCGATAATATAACGACATTATTTAACCCGCTCAAAATTTCAAATTCAAATTCATCGAATCTGTTTGATCGGTAGCAACCTACAGAATTTACGGTCATTAGAAGGTTACAGGAAATCTTGAGTGAGAAAGAAGTACTTGGAGGTCATTAGCAATATTGTCATCCTGGAAAGTAAGAGAGAACAACTAATATCAGAACAAAATACTGAAGGCCCAACCTTATTAGAAGATGTGTTCTCCACAGTGAAAATTTTGAACTTGAAGTTCATAAATTTAATTTCTTGTTCCAATTGGAATACTTTAAAGACAATACGGATGTTAGTTGCATAATTTGTCATGTTATTCAGATTAAATAGCTCGGAAAGTAGAAAAATCATAAGGAAGAGCAACTAACTGGACATAATGGTTATCATTGATGGTATTAGAAATTACAAAAGCATGTTTGGAGTTGTCTTTTTGTTACAAAGAATATTTTACCTAAAATTATGAACAAATTAAAAGGTTGATCCCTTCTCTACTTTCATAGCCATCGGTAAGATACCCTCAGTAGTGGAAGAGATGGGAGTCACTATGAGAGTTTGATTTTGTAGAAGCTAGAAGAAGGAGAAACGTGATCACCTTTCACATTCACTGTATGGGGACTGGGAAGATAGAGATATGAAGGACCGACGGTGGGTTGGGAACTATGCGCAGGTGGACTGCTTCGTCCCAGCGAGAGCAGCCACCGACGACCTGCATTACCAGCCAAGCAAAGTTTCGGTTATGGCGCAATGCCGTGTGAGGGGGGATGATGGGAATAATTTCAGCAGCTAGGGTGGAGCTATCAAAGAAAAAATATGTGCACAGGAAGTTTAGACATCATTGAAAACTGCAAGAACGAAATTGTCGATCAGCAATCTAGCAGTAAAAAAGGAAATACTTCCAACAAAATTAATAAGCAACGAAGACGTACATTGCCGGCCTTGCAGAATACCTAATCAGACCCGAGGAAAATTATTGGAATAATACGAACAGAGCCCAATAAAGCAAAAGAATAGTGGTTTCATTGATTTTAGGCAATACCTATTGGAAAATCTTGAAAAAAAATCGGAATACTCTGGAGGATATTGGGTGAAAGGAGGCAAGCGAGATGTCTCCCCCAAGGTGAAGAAAAGAAATATGTTAGTAAATTGCAAACAATTTCATAGTGCCCTGCCTCAGGTCGATCCCAAAGTTTGCTCTTTCCTTGCAGAGTGTCTAATCCACATAGACCTGAAAACAAATGGAGTTAACTTTTTTTGCGCCGGAACAAATGGAGTTAACTCACAGTTATAAATCCACAATTATGAAAACAAATACAATCTGATTCTGTGGCATACCTTGAACAGATAAATATCTGTAGCCTATTTAGAGAAACCCAAAAATAGATGTGGTCTACCAAGTGGCAAACATTGTAGGCCACCAAACTGCATGAGAAAAAACAATCTGACGGACATCTAGCTCATAGGACTATCGCGTTAAGCACAGTATGCTAATATGTAAAAGTAAGTTCCTGCTGAAAAAACGACTGCTAAGTAGTATACATAGTTAGAGGATCACTGATACTGAACATTTTAAGAATGATGGGAAGACCTGCTCAAAGATTCTCTGAAGCTAAAAAATAGTACACCAGACGGTATGGACTTGCCACGATGAGTAAAAACGTGATTATTTGGAGTGAAAAATTTGCATATGAGAATTTGATCAGAGCAGCACAACTTACATAACCTTCATGTGTCATATAGCTATTCAACGTATGCAAGTATGAGTAAAGTCTCAATTGAAACAAACATAAAGTCCATTAGCAAATCTGCAGATTTGAAATGAATTGAAATTATTTGGTGCAGGCTAGCTACAAATATAGCCCGACCCCATATGTCTTATACAAAAAATACAGAGAAAAGGCAATCGTATTAATATTTGGATCAAAAGAACTCACTCGGTGGTCCATAGTAAGAATTGCAGGAATTCCTCATTCGAATGTTTTGTTTTTATAAATTTCGAGCCTCCGTAGAAACCATGTTTCTAAAAAACTGTGTAGCTCAAGTACTCCATGGAGCTAACTGTGTGGCCAACAGAGTGAAATCTAGCTATCCGATCTACAGACAAAACAATACTTTGTAAGATATGATTTTACTTTTTTTACAAATATGTAAAAGTTTGTATAAGTTAAGTGCCCAACATATGGAAAAATATTATAGGCATCGTCCTGGAACTGGTACGTCTCTTCCCTGTATGGTTAAAGGCTAACATACCATGCCTATAATCAGAGATTTAGCATGTTTTCGAATTGGCAAACAACATGTAGTTTATCTAAATAAAAAACATCAACAAATTTGGTTTCCAGGTGTAAAATAAAAAAGCTTCTGCAAATTAAGCATCCTATAAAATCACCGAGACAACTGAACATTGCATCATCTAATCAGTTCTATAATATATAATGGACCTTTTCCATTCAGACATGAATATATGGGTACAAATTTTTCATCTTAACATTAGACATCTATAATTGGGGCTTCAAGCGTTGAATCTTCTTAGTCACTTACCACAATACTGCTCAGTTTACGAAGATAAAGAACTGCGAAAAAAATAAAAGAGCTACTACCTGAAGTTTCTGAACGTGTACTTACATCAGTCAAGTTCAAAGTTGCAAGGAGCTTAAGTAACCTACAATCAGTGAGCAGCAAGGGAATTTGCTTGTGTATTACTTGCAGCGTGTACAATCAGCTTCAAGAAGAATGATCTCACGTTAAGTTCTGAAACAAAAACAGCCAGCTATAGCTTTGCATTGGGCTAGCTAGCTTGGTTGTACGCATCTGGAGCTAATCGATGGGCAACTGAAAATCCCATCAACTCAGCAGATAGAGCAGTAAAAAAGGATAATCACGTGCATTACCTGGGTCTATGTTGTCCGCGTGCATGAGAAAATTCGATCCTGCCTGCACACCGCATACATCAGGCAAGCTTCAATCTTCCGATATACATGGCTAATGCCGAGGTTACCATTGAAATCTTGCATACATGTCTGTACGCGGCCGAAAGTGGATCGGCCGGCGACACGGAAGCGGATACAGTGGTAACGGCAGCGTAAATAGACATGTAGCGGGATCGGAATACGTCGTCGGCGGCCAGAATACGTCGGCGTCTACATCAGTAATCAAATCGGTGAAGTACGCATACATCATCAGTTACCAATTAAATCTCTTTTTTGAAACTACCAATACCAATTAAATCTCTATTGAACCTTTGAACCAAAAAGAAACTGCTCCTTGCCAGCAGCCTCCTCCTTCAGACGTTCAAGGACTCACATTAGAGGATCCATCTGTATGAATCTGGATTTAGTTGCATGCACACCACGGCATCACGCGGAGCATGCACCAGCTGCTGGCTTCTTTGTAGTATACATGCTGACATGAACATATGACGTTATATTCCGATCGCCTGCATGAAGCCGGGGATAATTCCCGATAACCCCCCCACGTGGCAGGGTTATGGCATTATGAGCCCCCCGCCGCTGAGGCTGACATGTGGGGTTTTAAGTGGCTGGGGGGGTTATAGGGAATTCCCCCCATGAAGCCGCCGCCGTATTCCCACGATGCACAGCCAATCGACGAAGTAGACTCTCACCCTGTGCATGCGTCCTCAACGTTGATTAGGTTTTCAATCTCATGCATATACCATGCTAGAACACAGCCATACAGGATGAATCGATCGATAGATTTACCTGCGTCGCGCACACACAGCCAGGCAGCCAAAGTTATCCATTGACGTTAGCTGATGGGTAGGGAGGGCGATTGGTTTTAGTAGACGGCAGCGGCGGCGTGATATTGGAAGCCGGAACCATTGATGATTTTTGTTTCAGATTAGATTGAACGGGCACGTGAGAAAATAACTAATGGCATTGGTGGGTAATTATTGTCAACTCTGATTTACTTAATGGTCGTGATTTACTCGTTTATTTATCCGATGGTTGGATGTTTCTGTTTTTTGTGGGATTTTCTAGCTAATTCTCATATAGTTGGCAGTAATGTACAGTGTGGTTTAAACCGTTGCTTACCACATCTTAAACATGTGTTTTCGAAATAAAATTACACTGCACACCCTTTATTGTTCCTGGTGCATGCTACCCACTGTCTAGGATAATATTTCTACATTGTGGTTTAACAGTTCGTTGCCTTCAAAGTTAATAATGTTTGAGTATTTGAAGCAAAACTTGCTTATGGTGATTTGGCAACAAGATGTTTATTGGAGCATTATGCTTGGATTTTTTGTTAAATATGCTTATTAAACAACACCATGGTTCATAGTACACAACTGCAAAACAAAACCAACTGCAAATTTAAGTTCTTAGCAGCAGAATAGTATGTAACATACTTTGGATCAACAATTATATCGTAGGATCACTGCAGCAAATATCTCATCAGACCACCATCAGAGTTGTACTTTAAACAAAACTGCCACGAACCTCTGTGAAACCATTGGTATGTGACCTATTAAGACATGCGCACTTTGGTTTGAAGATAAACAAAAACCATCTGAAGGAGAAAATTGATGTACCCAAATAGGGGAGAAAAGGGAAAGTATGACCCCTAATGTAGAATTATGAGATTGGCGAAATAGGTGGATGTTGTATTGAGCCTCATGGGCGAGTATATATGGGTACAAGACTTGGAGGGCAAGAAACCTCTCCTAGAGATAAGGTAGGAGACGGATTACATATTAAAAGTAGATTATGGGCTAACCAGAAATTAGAGAAATCCTAGAAAATCCCACAATAATCAGAAACATCTGTCCGTTTATTACCGTAATTAGCCGATCACAGCCATACAATCAGCCTCTTCACATGAAAGTTCAGAAAAATTACCCACCAATGCCCTTAAGTAATTCTCTGCGTACCTCTTTGACGTCTACCTAAAAGATTATACAAGCTTTTTTTTTTTTTTTGCGAAACACAGTACAACGCAAGCGCTCATATACACGCGCACACACTCACCCCTATGAACGCACGCACGCACACCCTACCCCTATGAGCACCTCCGAGAGACTGAGTCGGCGGGTCGAGTCTTGAGATTGACGAAGTCACCACGGGCGCCTCGCTGTCGACGGGAACGTCGCCTCCCACTGAAGAATATTCCGCCTTAAATGAGAAACACCATCGTCAAACCTGGGGTTTGAACTCTGGTGGGCTAGGGATACAACCACCCAACTAACCATCTTGCCACAGGCAAGTTCTCAAAAGATTATACAAGCTGATAGGTTAAGAGTCAACCATGAAATAGCACGCGCAGCAGCCGCCGCCATATTCCCATCGCCTTGCACATCCTCACCTACGCTGCTGAGGACGCTGCCGTTGCCGCGTACTCGCCCAGGTTTGCCATCCGATTCTTCTCCCTGTGGATCCATACGTAGACATATTCAAGCGTGTACTCACATACGCACGCTGCCGACGCCGCCGTGTGCCGATCGCCTGACATGTCATACGGGATGGTGCAGCCGCCGCACATCTCCTGCAGATGCACTCCGCGGATCCACGTCGCCATGCATGCACACGAGTCTTTCAATCTCATGCATACGCACCATGCAGGCACCAGCTAGGATGCGGATGGATCGATCGATCGAATTAGGACGTCATGCATACACATCGGACAGCCCAAGCCCCAAAGCCAAGGTAATTACACGTTAATATTAATTCGTCTCTCCTCGAGCACGAGCCGTGTGAGCGACTTCAGTTCAGGGCAGGTCTCGTCCCCTCTCCTCTCGTCCGCCCCCGTGTGGCAGCGGGAGGGGAAACCCTAAACCTAGTCCCTTGGCCGTCCCTCTCCGCTCCCTCCCTCGCCGTCGCCATTGATCTCGGCCGGGCACAGCCTGGCTGGCCGGCGGCGGCGAGGATCGTTTGTCCTCCCGAGTCGAGGGGGCCGGCGCGGGCCGGTGTCCTTGGCGGAGGCGTGGCGCTACCGGGTGCCACGGCGTCCTCCTCGGCAGCGCGTGGCGGCGGCCGTCGCTAGGGCGTGGACGGACGGCAGGGGAGGAGGCCTCTGTCTTTCACGGCGGCGGCGGCGACCCGGGGCCTCCATGATGGCGGCTGGGAGGTGGGGTTGGATCCTGCCGGCGTCGGCACCCTGGATGCGGCGGCTGGCTTCGCTGGCCTGCGGATTTCAGGCGATGGCGGCGCGGATCAGATCTCCGCGAGGAGTGAGGAGCAGTGAGGGTTCCGATCTTGACGTCCTCCTGCCTCTCTGGTTCCTTTGCGGCGGATCTTGGAGGAAAGAGTGTCGGCCGGCGAGAGCTGGGCTCCGATGGCGGAGCCGACGACGGCGGCGCCCGCGGGCGTTGTTACCTTGTTGAAGGAGTCGTTGCTGCGACCTCTAGCCTCCCTCCCTGATGCTCCGGAGGAAACTCCAGATTTGGGTGTCCCGGATCGCACGATGGCGGCACTTCCGGTGTCGTTCTCCTCCTTGGGGGCATTGTGTTGGAGCACATCCTGGCTGGAGAGGTCTGATGGTGGAGCGGCGTGCCATTTTCCGCGTCGACAATGGTGACTCGGCAGCATGGTGCAGTGGGGTCTCGGCGTGGATGCGTGCTAATGAACAAGGGCATGGCGGTGGTGCTGTTTGGCGTCATGGCGACGTCGCCGGCTGGCCTTGCAAGGTCATGGCGTTGATCTTTGCCTGAAGATGGGTTAGAGGGAGATGGCGGAAGCGACTTCTGTAGCGCGCATGCGGTGCGCATTGAGGGTCTGCTGGACCGGTACTCCGGTTGTAGATGATGCGCGTAGGTGGGAGGTCAAGGCATGCAGCTTTGATCATGTCCACCTCCATCATAGTTGTAGCGACTTTTTGTTGCCGAACGGTGGACTTCGGTTTGATCAGTGTTCTAACTTGTAAGCTTTGTTGAATAATTGCGGATGGCTGTGTGCATCATTTTGATGCAGAGGCCGGGATCCGCACCCCCTTATCTAAAAAAACGTTAATATTAATTTCTTTTTGAGTGATGCATGTACTTTTTAACAATACATCGAATACTTTTTAGAAATTTGTCATTAATTTCTTTTGAGTGCTACATATACTTTCTAGAAACAAAGGTGCGCATATATACGCCTATGAATATTTCAATATGCAAGAAAAGATTACTAACATATTAAACTACTCGAGTAAACGCCAGCAATTGGAACCACGGATCGATGGATTAGCAACAGAAAAATACCTAGGATAAGATTCAGCAATTGGAACCACAGATCGATAGTAGCAGCAGAAAAATACCTAGGATCAGATTGGCAGCAAAAGAGGACCACGGATTCAAGCTGACAGCGTAGAGAAACGTTTTTGGGGATTTTCTGGCTGAGCTGCCCTCACGCTCCTCTTCAAACTTTTGGTTCGTCCACCCACGAACCCCTTAACCTGTGCAGTTTTCTAACATTATATGAAAGACCATAGTCTTCTCAATGTTTCGTAATTACAGATGTACACTGCTAAATACAAAAAAGGATTTAGTTTCCTTTTTTATTTACAAATTCATGACATAGCCTGTCGATAGCTAATTTGATATTCTGCTTCACTTGCCCAATTGCTTGGTTTGATGAATTCGGTTTTTAAATATTTGCAAATATTTGGGATGTTTTTTGGAGACAATAGTTTGTGTACACAGGTTTTGGGTCTTCTCGGTGGTGTGCTGCACCACCTCAGAATCTCTTTATATATACACAAAGACAGGTTACATGAGTTACAATACTACTCGGTAACGTATACCGATTCTATCTCCAATACTGATTCTCAACACACCCCCTCAATCTAAACTATTACATATAAGATTTAGATTGGACTTGAATCGGTCTAACATCTGTCGTGTGGCTGGTTTTGTAAACACATCAGCCAATTGATCACTAGAAGAGATAAACCGAACCTCGAGTGCACCCGCAGCGACATGCTCTCGAACGAAGTGGAAATCAATCTCAATGTACTTAGTGCGAGCATGGAAGACAGGATTTGCCGTGAGGTAGGTAGCCCCTAGGTTATCACACCAAAGTATGGGTGTGCGCTGCTGGACTACACCGAGCTCCTTGAGCAATGAATCCACCCATATTGCTTCAGCAGCGCCATTTGCCAGTGCCTTGTACTCAGCCTCGGTACTTGACCTCGAGACTGTAGGTTGTTTCTTCGAACTCCAGGAAATAAGATTTGGTCCGACAAACACAGCAAAACCACTTGTGGATCGACGATCATCCACACAGCCAGCCCAATCAGCATCAGTGAATATGCTAATGCCTGTGGAGGGGACTTGCGAAAACGCAAGCCTGTATGCAGTGTTCCTTTGACATATCGCAGAATACGCTTAGCTGCCTCCCAATGAACATCTGTGGGCTGCGAGAGAAACTGACACACCTTGTTCACCGCGAACGAGATGTCTGGTCTAGTGAGAGTCAAATACTGTAATCCACCAACGATGCTTCGGTACCTGAATGAGTCCTCGGTGCCGAGAAGTGTACCATTACCTCTAGATAGATTCTCCGATGTAGGCAGTGGAGTGGAAGTGGACTTACAATTCTCCATGTTGACTCGATGAAGAAGATCTAGCGCATACTTCCGTTGAGTCACTGTCATCCCCCCTGAATGGTAGGACGCTTCCAGTCCTAGGAAGTACTCCAACTTGCCCATGTCCTTGATAGGGAAACTATCAGCCAGTGACTTGACAAGACGATCAACCACATCTGGTGTGGAGCCAGCAATAACAATGTCATCAACATAAACCAACATATAAATCTGAACCCCATCCCGGGAGAAGATGAACAATGACGTATCAGCCTTGGAGGACTCAAAACCAAGCTGATGGAGAGTCTGACTCAGGCGCGCATACCATGCGCGAGGTGACTGCTTCAGACCATATAAAGAGCGCTGAAGTTTGCACACATGAGAGGGATACCGATCATCCTCAAAACCAGGCGGTTGCTGCATGTAGACATCCTCCGACAAGAACCCATGAAGGAAGGCATTACTGACATCAATCTGTCGAAGACACCAGTCTCGAGAAACAGCAAGAGACAAAACCAGACGTACGTGGCAGGCTTCACAACCGGACTGAAAGTCTCGCCGTAGTCAATACCATGCTATTGAGTGAAACCGCGCGCAACAAACGAGCCTTATGCTTGTCGATACTTCCATCAGGTCGATGTTTAGTCTTGAATATCCATTTGCTTCCAACAATGTTAACGCCGGGAGGACGAGGCACAGAACCCATGTCCGAGTCTCACGGAGAGCAGCGATCTCGTCTGACATGGCAGCTCGCCACGCAGGTTCATGCAGAGCGTCACGATGTGAGGTTGGTGCAGCGAAAAAGGCCCGTCGGCGAGGGTCATAGCGGATCGTGCCGTCCGTGTACTCCTTTACCTTCCGCGTGGCGTCGCGGGTGCGAGTGACCATAGAATGACCATTAGGAGGAACAACAACGTCGAGCGAACCAGCCGGGGGTATCGCGGCCGACGACACGGGCTGTGTCGCAGCAAGAGGCGATACGGGCTGGGCTGGAACCGTGAGCAGCGGAGGCGACGTAGGTTCTGCATGTGGCGCAGACGCTTCTGGCGTCATGGGTCGGGCCAGCTCATGCAACGTCTCAGCAGCAGGGATCGTTGGGGCGGGCGCATGCCCCGAGTCATGCATTGCATGCACGCCAGCCGGATGCGATGGAGCAGCTCCTGAAGATACGTTGATCACCTGCACAGGAGAAACTTCGCCTAACACAGGCGGATTAGAGGACAAGTATGTCAGGTCATATTTACGCATAGGTACACTCGTAACCGGTTCATTGGAAGGAAATGTGATAGATTGTGCAAGAGTGGACACGTCAACCGAAACACCGGGTGTGGAGAAAGGAAACACGGATTCGTCGAAAACGACGTCACGTGAGATGTAAATCCGACCCGTAGAACGATCTAAACACTTGTAACCCTTATGCATGGGACTATAGCCAAGGAAGACACACATTTTAGAGCGAAAATCTAATTTGTGGGAGTTGTACTTACAGAGACTTGGCCAACACGCACATCCAAAGATGCGAAGAAAATCATAATTTGGTTGAACATGAAGCAAGCGAGAGATTGGTGTTTCTTTGTTAAGGACTGGTGTGGGCATGCGATTGATCAAATAGCATGCCGTGAGGAACGCTTCATCCCAATAATGTAGGGGGAGCGACGAGTGTGCAAGCAGGGCAAGCCCTGTCTCAACTAGATGGCGATGCTTGCGCTCGGCGATGCCATTCTGCTGAGAGGTGTGAGGACACGAGACACGGTGGGAGATACCCGTGCGCTGAAAATAGCGGTGGAGACGGTGGTACTCACCACCCCAGTCACTTTGAACGACCTTAATTTTAGTGTCTAGGAGCCGTTCGACATGAGCCTGGAAAACATAAAAAACTTGTTCAACGTCAGACTTGTGCTTAAGGAGATAGATCCAGCAAAAACGAGAATAATCATCAATAAAGCTAACATAATACTTGTACCGCCCGGAGGATGTACGAGCTGGACCCCAAACGTCGGAGTGAACTAACTCAAGAGGCGCGCTAGAAATACGAGAAGAAGCACTATAAGATAACTGGCGACTCTTGGCACGCTGACAAGCATCACAAACCAAAGACGGAGTATCTGACGAACATGAAAGCTCATGATTTTTAACAATAGACTGGACTATATTATTTGTAGGATGACCAAGACGCTGATGCCACTGTGAAGGCGTGACGACACTAGCCGAGGCATGACGAGAGAAAGAAGATGCACGAGCTAGCGGGATGGGGTAGAGTCCTCCCTGACTTCTACCGTGGAGCAGAATTCTCCTCGTGACTTTGTCCTTAACACAGAAGAAATGACGGTGAAATTCAACAAACACGTCATTATCGTAGACAAGACGATAAACAATGAGGAGATGCTTGCTAATGTGTGGAACATGAAGAACATTGTTCAATTTTAGAGATGAACCGGCTAAAGTTGAATGACCAATATGCGAAATAGGCAAACCTGCACCATTAGCCACCTGGACTTGATCCTTTCCACCATAGCGCTCGTGGACGTGGAGGCGTTCCAGGTCACTCGTCAGATGATCCGTGGCCCCGGTGTCCATATACCAGGGAGGGGTTGCGTTGGAGGTCGTGGCAGCGGAGTTCCCTCCGCGTGAGCTAACGGCGCGGTAGTCGTGACTGAAGCGGTGGCGACAGTCAAATGCCTCGTGCCCCCAGTTGCCGCAAATCTGACACTGCGGCCTCCACTTCCAGCCATTGTGACCGTTGCCGCCACCGTTGTTGCGACCTTTATAGGCGTTTCCTCCACCTTGGTAAGGTGGAACATACTCCTGCACGTGCGGACGGCTAGGGTTGCTGTAGGGGCGTGACGCCGCGTTGATCGAGGATGACCACCCCTCGGCCTGAGCCTGCTGCGCCTGGAGGGCCTCGAAAGAGAGGACGTGGGAGTAGAAGTCCGAGTAGGAGACCGCCTTGTCGCTGACCATGAGCGACGCTGCGATGGAGTTGTACGCAGAGCCAAGTCCGGCGAGGATGTGGTCGACTAGTTCGTCGTCGTCGATGGGAGAACCAGCGGCGGCCATGGCATCTGCGAAGGCCTTCATCTTGTGCATGTACGAGGCGGCGGTGAGATCCTCCTTCCGCGTGGTCTGGAGTAGACGGCGGATGTGACGAACATTGGCGCGGCTCTGGGCGCCGTACATGGCATGGACGGCCATCCACGCCGCAGCAGCGGTCTTGCAGCCGATGAGCTGGCTTGCGATATTGGGCTCCATGGAGCCGAGGAGGAGTCCTAGGACCCGCTGGTCCTGAGTCCACCAACGTGTATACTCCAGGTTGGTGACGCTGATCGCTTTGTCGCCCTCTCCCTGGGTGACAGTCTTCTCCGGCGCCGCGACGGAGTCGTCGAGGTGAACATGAAGGCCGACGCCAGCGAGGTTGGGTAGAAGGAGACCCTTCCACAGAGTGAAGTTGCCGGCCTCCAAGCGAACGGAGATCGTGGGAACGACCCCGGCGGACTGGGAGAGCTGGAGGGCGGACGTCGTCATCGCGACCGCGGCGGAGGGATCTCGCGGCGGCGGTTGTAGATGAATCTCGCGGCGGCGGCGGCGGATAGGTCTCGCGGCCGCGGAACAAGCTCGCGGCGAAATTGAGAAAGCGACGCGGAAGGAGCTCGCGTCGAGCGAACGTGTGCAGCGACGCGGAATAGGCTCGCGTCGAAAACTGAAATCACGGCAGCGGAAAAGGACTCGCGTGGCCGGCTCTGATACCAAGTTTGTGTACACAGGTTTTGGGTCTTCTCGGTGGTGTGCTGCGCCACCTCAGAATCTCTTTATATATACACAAAGACAGGTTACATGAGTTACAATACTACTCGGTAACGTATACCGATTCTATCTCCAATACTGATTCTCAACAACAATAAATAGCTGAGCTGTAAAAACTCATGGCCTCAGGATTTTTTAGCCTGCTAGAGTCTACGTTTTATGAGCAATTTATTGTTTAATCAGAGCCTTCATAGATTGGAAGTAGAACAGAAAAACTACTCTTATGTCCTTCCGTGGCTCAGAATGATCATAATATTTATTAATACTACAGTTTGATTTGAATGGTATCTTCTTCTGAACACTGCACTCAGGAAACTGCCAATCTGCAGGTCGATTATGTAGTCATGGCAGCGGCAGCCAGTCATATGGCGAATCTATTGCACAGGAGTGCAGCGCACGCATAAGGGAAGAACAAATACCAGACAGTTGAAACCGTGCCTCCATGCCTTTGTGGCAGCTGCAGCTTCGCATAAGTGCTAAACCACCGGCCCATGCCTTGGTGAATGGTGATTAGATATATTTTTATGTACTAATGTTTAAACCTCCCCAAATCAGTTCGGGCAAGCTGCAGTCGTTAATTCCTGTATCCACACTCTACCCAACAGATAGATGAACCAAAATGGTGAGACGTGCATGCACAAAGTTGACTGCTGCTACTTCGGTTGGTTCTCTTCAGGCACTAGCTACGTATCAAGAATATCTTCACAAAACATGAATTGAAAAAAGAATTACCCAGCTATGGCCTAAGGTTATTTTCCGTGAACCAACCGAGAAGATGAATTTGTTATTTTCTGGTATGAAAAGAAGATCGATCAAGGGTCCTTAAATACACGATACCTCACCTCTGTGCCACCATGACACTGTTGGAGTTCGGTTACGATTAAACATGCATTTAGTCACACACAAAGTTATTCTTGCATGCTCAAGCTGAGCTGTATATAGTAGTCCGGAAAATAAGTTCATTAATTATAATTATGAATACTACTGTAAAAAATCTCTAGCTAAAGTTATGTCTATAGTTTCTATTTAACTTTCAACCATAATGTTTTCTTTGCTTAGTCGTTTTTAGGTTTTTAAGCCAGTATAGATATAACTTTTGCAAGAGATTTTTTACAGTAGTATTCATAATTATAATGAATGAACTTATTTTCCGGACTACTATATACAGCTCAGCTTGAGCATGCATGAATAACGTTGTGTGTGAGAGATGGAGAGATAAAAGTGAGGGACAGAGATCCATGGTGTGAAGATAATTTAATTCAACAGATGATTCATGTGGGGGAAAGAGATTTTTACGTCTATGCCAATGCATATTTCCATACTCCGTGGCTACATTCATATTGGTTGCACAAGCAGCTCTTTATATTATTTTCAGATGATTGTATAAATCACTTTCTAGAGTATCTTGTAATGCTTGAATTGTTCTTTAATTGTCTCGGTGGAGAGCCTCTAAAGATTCGAAGTGATGTAGATTTCATCTTATGAAGACATAAATGGGTATTTGTAATTTTGTATAGCCAACAGGTACATCAATATTGTTTTTTCAACAGTTCGTGGATAGAGGTGTAGCATGTGTTAACCTAAAAAAATGTTTAGGTATCGTGATTAATAAAACCTATGTTACATTAAACTACAATGTTAATGTAAAATAGAAAATATTGTTCCATTGACAAATATGCAGGTTTTGCGTCTATATTTCACAACCATGCTTGATTCAATGAGGTACGTTATTCATCAAGTTGCTCATATGCATCAACATTATTCCAGTTGCAACCCCATTAGTAAAGTTGCATGGGCACTCCAAAATTCTAAAATACCGGCTTTCTAGAGGACCTCAAATTACTCATACATTCGATAAAAGTGTGGCAAACACAGTATTTGATCTGCATTTTGCCTCCACAGGCTTATAAAATGGTGGAAGCATTTTCTCTAGGACCTAACAAAGACCTGTCAAGTTATATGCTCCTTCCTGTATGCACTTGTAAGCTCCAGATTACTGAATTCTATCAAAATAAAATGATCTGATCGAACAAGGGGTGCTCAACAAATGCAGTCTTTCTTATGTTTGGAATTTTTTGATAGGATCTGGTGAATATATGATGGTTTCATGTAACCCTTGGTTAGCTCATACTTCACACTGCTCATATCATGTAACACTTGATTAGCTCATACTCCCTCCGTTTTTTAATATAAGATGTTTTATCCTTTGTCCACATGCACATGCACACAAATGTATGTAGACACATTTTTGGGTGCATGTTCACTCATTTTAGTGTGTATATAGACAATATGTGTATCACCTAAAACATCTTATATTAAAAAACGGAGGGAGTACTTCACACTGCTCATATTATTCCAATGTGGTTCTCATGTTATGCAATGGAAGGTTGCATGGTTATTCAGTTGTCCACTACTGGAGAATTGGTTTCGGTCTTGCTCTATTGGAATGACTGCCATATAGCTATGAACAACTTATTCAAAAGTTCCATGACACCGATTTGGATTTCAAATATGCTGGCAACGAATCCAGCCAGGCGGCAATCGTATGGTTCCTTATTGCTCGCAGTATGTACCAACAATTTCATCTAGAGTGTTCTTTTTTTGTTACTTTGAGGACAAAGTCCGTCTTCTGTTCAATGGATGGAATTAGATAATGATGCTGATTTGAATCAGGCTTCATTATAGTTACATGTAGCATGTAATCATTCTTAGATGAACAATCAATAAAAGATTAAGCTAAATAACATCGTAGTAGCTTCTAGCTCTAGAAATGTATTGCAATGTTACAATCTATATTAGCAAAGAAGGCCATAATATAATTGATGTATATTATTTGTTTTAATGCTATGGAATGGAAAAAAACCAGGAGCAACGTATATACAGTACAAGCTCATGAAAGGTCACTGAACCTGGGAGCATCTTACGGAGCTGGCACTGAGATTGAATCACGTAAACAAGATGATAAGAAGAAGAGACAAAAGGGTGATAGCACAAGAGGCTGCAGTGCTACTTCTGTTGCACAATTGAAAAGTAAAATTGAAATAGGCTTCGTACCGATTTATGGCAGCGTCCTCGGCAATTCAGAACAACAAGAAGCAGCCGGATTCCTATCTTCTCTAATAGACACCCTGCATGCCACGAGGCATAAGGCAAAGATTGCGACGCAGCATCGGGCTCAAGGTTCCTCACCTCTTCAGCCCGGCCGCCGCCATTATCGTCCAACAGCAGAACCTCATGCTTCTTTTGTAGGCTCCATTTGTAGGCGAAGGAGAATGTCGGCCATCTGATTTTGGTAAGATTTGGTGGATTCATGGGAGCGGAGACAATTAGATTTGCAGATCTGGAGATAAAAAAAGAAGTATAACCTTGAGCAATGGGGAAAATGGGGACGAGTTTGACGAATAGAGCTAAAGAAAATTAGGCTATTCTTTATTTCTTCTAGACTTAGTCAAAAAGTAGACAATGCACCAGGAGACCGGCAAACGGATAAACTTCAGGAAAAAATGCAAGTGAAATTAAAAATACCTAAAAATATATAAAAAAGTCATACCAATTTAATATCACATTAAAAAGTAAATCAATTGTACATGATCAACTAAGTAGCAATTCTACGCAAATACAATGAGTTAGAAAAATCAAACGAATTACAACTAATTAAAATATTATAAAGTTATAGCTTTTCATCATACAAATTATAATAAAAAATTGTAAACTTATCACTTATCTTTATGCCGACTGTTTATTAGCATTTATGTTTCCTTTTATGGATCATATAATAAATATTAAAAAACCGTCAAGGTGTTGCCCGCGCATGTGCGCGGGCCACTGTCATGCAGTGCATAAAACTTTTTTTTTTAAAGCCCGACACAATGTAGCCACGACAGCTCTATGCGACATATAACATTGTGACAGCTCAGTAGAAAACATACCCTTTTTATATCTTCACCATGTGAAATTCACTTGATTTAATAATATAAAAATTCATATAGTGGCCCAATTTTATCTTGTGGAATATGAGATGACTAATCACCGCCTTTAGGTCTTTCGAAATGCTCCAGGCTGTGACTTACATGCACATAGTTTGTTACAAAAATATATAGGACATGCAGCCACCGAGATATGTGAAATACACCCGGGGATCAACATCAAATGGTTTTCTCTCACATGTATTCTCTATTGAGTTGCATGCGAGAAAATCAGGGCCATCAATTTTAGACTTCCGAGTAAGGCTAAAAAAATTACCCACCGATGCCCTCCCAAAGTTTGTGGTACCGCTTTGTTATATTGCTATTAGGCTACAGAATCCTCTATCGAAAGAAAAGCAAACCTAATTTCCTCACGTAGGACGCCACCGCCGCCGTTCTGCAGTGCTGCTGTCTGCCGGCCGGCCGGTGGCCGGCCGGCCTCCACCAAGGCCATGCACGCCAGCAGCTCATGTTTCAATCTAGGTTGCCTAATGGATGGAGCACATTACTAGCGAAGATTCATTCCCGCAAGACGGATCAAAGTTTTTTTTTGCAGAGACGATCTAGGTACGATCAAAAAATTGCTTGGTGAGAAATACCAGATCAGGTACGTACGTACCGTGATGTGATATGCATCTTACCTAGGTGCTGACCTTATTCCCATCCTCATTCCTCCTCCGGAGCTAAACCTAGGTCAGATCTTTTCTTTTTCTTTTTCTCCACAACGTAGCCGCCGCATCTAGGGTTGACGCCAGAGCTCAACCTAGATCGGATGCTTTGCTATATGCAACGATGCATGCAAAACATGTTACAAGAGCTTTTTCCAAATCTAGAGAGCTACACCACTTGGAACAATATTTAAGAAATCAAAGAGGCAAGCACATGGTCGGTTCCAATGCAGGTAGCTACATCAGCAGCTCATGTATATATCCAAGAGCTCCTTAAGACTGGATTGAAGATACAACAAAGATCTACGTACGATCAAGCTATACCTACGCCGCCAGAGCTGTATTTGCAGCGGTGCCGTCGACCTGGCCGGCCGGCCGATCTAGACAAAGTCCACGTATATTAGAGGCTCATGTTTCAATCTAGCTTGGCCTCATGGATGGCTCAGATCACCGACGGACACTCACCCGTGCAACATGGATTGCATACTTTCTTTGTGGAGACAATAAAGAGCTAGGTAATCAAAGACGAGCTTCATAGATTGATGTGTGAGTACTTGATTGATCTGTGAGTAGTTCATATGTAATCAATTATTTTATGTATAGGCAGGTATTTCTTTTCTGGACATACAGTTGAGGAGGGATTTTTTACATCAATCTACAAAATTTGGTGCTTAGAGAAATATGTCGGTTGATTCTCTTCTTGTCATTCTATTTTCTCTCAGTACTGTCCTCTTCTTGGTTTTTGACTCGCCTGAGACTCAAGCTGATTTTTTGCGTCAGGTGGAGATTCAAGGCGTAACTTGCAGTGCTGCTGCCGTCGGTCTGAGTAGTGCTGATCGGTGGAAGTTGCATAAATATAAGTTAGCTTTGCAAATTCACCTTCAATTTAAGTGAGCCTTATATAGCTACTTATTTCCCCATCAGTTAGATAATATACCTTTGTAACCATATAATTACGCAGGTTAAGCTTCCAATTGTTTACCAATATCATTTATTTTGTACCTATATTTTTGGTTTAAGAATATTTAGTTAACTCATATATCTCTGTCTTTTGTGTGGTGACATTGTAATGTACATCCAGTTGTCCAGATATATAGGTGGCGCAGCTATAAGATTAGTATAAGAAAATTAATAACATGACTTAAAATATAATACCATTAACACGATATTGTAAAGCATATTCGTGCTCATCCGCTCGACTATTTTTGTAGGTATAACTTAAGTTGGGGAACATAGTAGCTATGTACTCAGAGCATAATTAACCTACAGTAAATGAGTAAGTATAGCGAGGAGTTTACAAAGTCTGGGATAATCCAATTTTACAAGATAGTTTCCCGTTCTTTTCATGTGCATGGGTATATGATTCGGTTAAATATGGAATTCATTCAGGGGTTTTTTTTAGATAAAGGGCTTTATTACTCAAAAGTTTAAGTATTACACCCGGCCTCTGCATCAAAAATGCACACAGCCACAATTCGGTTAAATAAAGGAATTCATTCAGTTGGGCATCAAATAGATGAGTTGAAGTTGCAGATATCCTTTTACTTGGTGGCTTGAGCGAAGAATTTAAAAGTTGCCATGCCTTCAGTAAGGGGTTTTAAAGTCCGGAAGAAATATATTATTACAATGTGTGCGGTATTCATTTCACTAAACACCTGTGAAACCAAAAATAGTGGTAGTGGTTTAACAGACTAGACAATATCATGTTTCATGTACTCAAGCTCTCAACGTGATCTATATTAGTACCATGCAAGAGCACAGATGAGATCTAGGTGCAGCTGGTATGCCTCTCGATTGTCTGGTCGTCTCCCAATTTTTTTTTTTTTGTCTCCACATGCATGCTGCCAGGGATAAAATTAACAAGATATTAAGTGAAGGCATGTACACACTCCAAGCTAATACATGGCTGAAGATACCAGCCGGCCAACCGTACACGGCGTCAGCAGCAACTTACAGCGTAGGTAGGTGCTTGATCGATTCGCTCTGTACGTGTTGCTGTTCCTTGCATCTATACATTTTATTTTCATGGTTTGCGTTGAATTTTTTTAGAAATCTAACTATACCAAGATTTATCTATATCTTACTTACTTTTGTAATTTGTAACATGAACATTTATCCTGTTAAGGCCTCAGACAGTATGGCACCCACACTGCTGAACGTGCTGACTATAAGAACTGGGACATGGACAATCAAGATCAAAGTTTTAAGGCTTTGGGACACAATTAACTTATTGACCAATGACCATATTAGCACTGCTACGATTTTACGAGATAAGAAGGTGAATTTACTAGATATCCATATATATACGATTTGATTAGTCTACTTGATTCAAAGCTTGCTAATATTTCCTTTTTATGTATAGGGTTATAGGACCCATGCTCAATTGGGAACAAGCTAGCCCACAAGTTTAAGCCAAAACTTAAAGAGGACTCCATCTACGTATTTAAGTCTTTCAAAGTTTAGGAGTACGGAAATTTTAGACCATTGAAGAACAATGTCAAAAATCAATATCCTTTCTGATACAACAGGAATGAAGTTGATGAAGACCAAAAAATGTGGACTACTACTTCGAGTTTAAATATTAATAAATAATGTCCAGATATGTATATCATCAATATGATAGGAGAAGTTCGATTGAATTAGATTTATAAATATGTTACTATGTAGATGTGATTGGTTTGCATATGGATAAAGAACCAATAAAGGAAACACAGAAAAACTAGGGGAAGTTCTAAGCTCGGACGTGGACTACGAACAAAATAACCTTAAATGCTGAAATAAATATAATATACCCAACATAATTTCTAAATATCTTACCGCTCCATGGAATACCAAATCATGAGCTAAAACCAAAGGTAGGTCTACCAGTGATGCTCCTACGTAATATCAACTAAAGTGTCGGGTTATGCAATGGTACAAGGATGGCAAAATTCAAACTAGGAGAAGATTCATCGAGGCAAACATAATTACATGAACTCATGTGGGAAAAAAGGTATATATCCAAGAATAGTTATGTCACCAACATAATCAGCATGACCATTCAGTTTTAAAAGTAGACAATATCCTATTTGGATGTGCTTCGCTATGACAATCAACAAAGGCAAGGGGCATAACCTCTTAATAATATTTCCATTTTATGGTCCATATAATAAATAATAAATGACCATAAAGATGTCGCCCGCGCATGTGCACGGGCCACTGTTGATGTTATGATTTAGTTATAGTGTTTTACTGAACCATTGGTTCAGAAACAAGCTTCTGGCCATCTAGTTCCTCTTGTATCATGCTCTAATTGTGCCATGTTTTAGTTAATTTCATGACCTTGTGCTAAATGTGTTACTTGGCTTGCTGTGATGCCTCATCTGAGTTACACAGAAGCAATTTCATGTGTTTAGCTTAGGCAAAATAAATTATTCTAAGCAGTGGTGCATTTGGTGCATTTATGTGTGTTGTGGTGCTCCTTCCCTATGTGGGTTTTGTGCCCAGCAACCAAGTACTGGCCTTGTGCTACCCGAAATATGAACTCAAGCTAATAAAGCTTGTATGCCTTTGCTCAATTTGGTGGATTTGTGTCCCCTTTGCCTATGATGCATAGGCTGAGGCCCTGATTTAATAAGAACAGATGCTTTGCTTGATCTAAAATCCCTGTGATGAACTAGCACTTCTATGCCTATCTGAGGGAAGATTCCCCATCCAAACCACATATGAGTACTTAGCCAATTTATTTGCTAAGGAAAATTGGAGGATCAACCTCTTGGTGATTTGAGATGGTGGCTGTGGTGCTTCTTGTGGATCTGTTGCTTGCTCTGCTTGCTGGCCTGCTCCTCCTGCTCCAGCTGCTCCCTTCTAGCTCCTGGACTTCTCCTCCTAGCTCCTGCTTGCTCTTGTGCTTCTACTCCATCTTGCTCTTGCTTTTGGCAAGGATTGTGTGGTGAAAAGTAGATGGATGTGTGGTTTGGTGATGAACTGTGGGTTGTGTTTGATGAACTCGAGCTGGGTGAAATGAGCTTGGTTGCTTGCTTGCTACGGTTGCCTCTTGCTCTTATCCTCCTCCTGGGAGTGAAGTAGCTGTGCATGTGTTGATTGAGATGGTAGTTGAAACAGTGATGTGTGGCTTTCCTCCTACAACTCACTGCTGCCCTTATTCAACACATGTTTATTTCCCTGGGATGATGTCAGCACAGTGATATGGGTGCTGTGTCGATGGGTTTAGAGTTTATCTTCAAATTTCTCATTCTTTTCACTAGTCAAGTGGATTTTTGTTGCTGCCCAGCCAATGATGTTGCACTGAGGCATAATCTTGTGGTTTTTTTAGCAGATACTACACTTTGTCACTTAATTACACTCGAGGATGTGAATAGCAATGCAATTCATTGCTAAACTGAGAGTTAAACTAACCCCTAACCCCTCTTTGTATTATGTCTTTGCTTTTTATTTGTTTTGCAGGAAAATAGATTTGGAATAAAGATCCAAACGAAGAAGAAGAAGCTACAAAATTATTTAGTTTAGGAAATACTTGTAATTTTCATTTTTGGATTTTAGTTTGTTGTAATTTAATTGTAAGGACATTGTATTGTTGAAAATAATCAATAAAGTTATTTGTTTGTCTTTCTTTAAATTCTATAATTTGTAATATGTGTTGTAAAGATTTAAATTATTCAAACAACTATAAATTTAGTCACTGATTTATTGTTTCTATAACTTTATTGTTTTAATTTAATTTACTTTATAGATTCAATTTATTTGAATATTCAAATTGAATTCAAAATTCCCACAACAAGTAAATTACCTAGAGGTCATGTCGAAATTTACTTACATTCACCTAAGATGATCTAAACCTAATTTATGAAGATGAATGAACTCCGATCACTCTAGGGTTTTTAGTTTGCGAAAAATTTATTCAGGTTTTCAGATGCACAAATTTCTAATTCTACCCTTCGTTAGGTCCTAAACGCTGTGTATTACACATTTCCATTTTCCAACGCATATATCAAAATAATAATTAAGAATAATACATGTGTATGTGGCGCAGTCTTCCACTAGTTCACATCATCTTGCTAATAATATTCTTCAGGGATGCAATTTAGACAAACTGTACACGAGCGCCCGGTAGCCGTTGGCGGTAACATTCCGGTGGTACTTGATGCTGCTGTCGATATCGACCGTGGATTTGAAGTGGGGCAAATCGATCCCACCCTCTTTACCAAGAGGGTTAATGGGGAGCTTTTCATATGCCAACTTTATGTGGATGATATTATCTTTGGCTCATCTAACAAAGCTTTTAATGATGAATTTTCAAAGCTTATGACTGATAGGTTTGAGATGTCCATGATGGGAGAGTTGAAATTCTTCCTTGGTTTTGAGATCAAGCATTTGAGTGGAGGGACTTTCATTTCTCAAGCCAAGTACACCCAAGACATGCTCAAGAGGTTCAAGATGCAAGATACTAAAGATAAGAGGTTTCCTATGGATACCAAATGTCATCTTGAACTTAATCCAAAGGGTATTGATGTTGATCAAAAACTTTATCGCTCTATAATTGGTTCTTTGCTTTATCTTTGTGCATCTAGACCTGATATTGTGTTGAGTGTAGGGGTGTGTGCAAGGTATCAAGCGGCTCCTAAAGAAAGCCACTTGCAAGCGGTTAATAGAATCCTTCGATATTTGGTTCATACCCCAAGGTTTGGTTTGTGGTATCCAAAGGGCTCCAACTTCTCTCTTGCCGGGTACACGGATTCGGATTGGGCTGGTTGTAAGGATGATAGGAAATCAACTTCTGGGGCGTGCCAATTCCTTGGTAGGTCCTTGGTGAGTTGGTCTTCTAAGAAGCAAAATTGTATATCTCTCTCCACCACCGAAGCCGAGTATGTGGCAGCCGCTAGTGCTTGCACTCAATTGCTATGGATGAGGCAAACTTTAAAGGAATACGGTGTCCATTGTGACAAAGTGCCTCTTTTGTGTGACAATGAAAGTGCTATCAAGATTGGTCACAGCCCGGTGCAACACTCAAGAACGAAGCATATTGAGATTCGTCATCATTTTATTCGTGATCACATTTCCCGTGGTAATATTGAGCTTGGCTATATTCCAACCAAGAACCAACTTGCCGATATGTTCACGAAGCCACTTGATGAAGCAAGATTCACTTATTTGAGGCATGAGCTAAATATCGTGGATTCAAGGAGCGTGGCTTGACTATCTTGCATACACACCTATTTCTTGACTATCTATTTGGTTTAGGTGTAGGCATGGACATAGGGGGAGTGCGGTCCTAATCCATTGGACTATCCCTCCCCCATTATGCCGATAGTAAGAACTCATTTTGTCTCTATATTTTCATTTCATGAATTGTGAGCTTAAATGACGAGTAGTGGCCGTGAACCCAAGATACATCTTCGCGGTGTCACACCACAAACTCATACATGGTGGCCTAGGCCACCGCCCTCTTCTTTATGAAGAGTTGGTTCTTTTGGGTCTTATTTGAAAATCATTTGGAATTTTTGGTCCTTATGTTGGTTTTATGGAAAACACACTCAACTTGGCATTTCCTTGTTCGATTCTTGCAAGCTTGAGTGTGAAGTACCAACGTCAGTTTGGCAATCTTATCCCAAGCCTATCCTACCTAAAAACATTCTATCTTATGCACAAGTATTGTTTTGAATCTGAGGAGAAAGGATTCAGCAGGCCAGAATTTCAGTGTTCCACAAAAATTCTAACGGTCGGAATATCCGATCCCTGACTAGATCGGATTGTCCGATATATCGAATTATCCGGTCCAAGTCAGGAGCGGAATATCCAACCTGGCGGTGTGTCATTTTTACAGAGAAGAGGTCGGGGTGAAGGGCTCATTCGAGCACTTCGTCCACCCTCGACCTCCTCTCTCCTCCAGCGCCGCCGCCTGCCGTTCCCGCGCCGCGCAGGCATCTCTGGCCGTCCCCAACTCTGGCCCTTGGCCGGATTTGCTGCTCCTCCTCCCCGGGAACCCCTCCCTCCAAGCTTTTTCCTCAATGGATGAGGGTAACTTCTTCTTCCTCAAACCCTAGGTGTTCCTCACCTAGTTTCTTACAAGAAGTTATTTTTTTTGCTGTTTCGTTTGAGGGTAGTGGTTCCCATTGGTACTAAGTACACTAGGCTAGCACTCCTTTTTGTCGATCTACTGTTAAGGTGTTCCTCACCTAGTTTCTTACAAGAAGTTATTTTTTTTGCTGTTTCCTTTGAGGGTAGTGGTTCCCATTGGTACTAAGTACACTAGGCTAGCACTCCTTTTTGTCGATCTACTGTTAGACCTAGGATTTGAATCAATCTGTTGCTGCTGGTTTCAGATCGGATATTCCGATTCAGGATGAACCGGATATTCCGACTCGCCGGATTATCCGATTCCTGACTGAATCGGATATTCCGAGTTGCACAGTTGGTGTTTTTCAGCAACATTTTTATTAGTCCAGGACTAAGTAGATTCAACTTAGGGATGCTCTCCTATTGTACCTTGTATCATTCCTTGATCTGTGGCTTGTGTGTACTTATCCATGCTGCCCATCTATTGCTTTATCTCACAGGTGGTTCGAGTAGTCCTCCGAAGAAGCTAGCTAGAAAAGAAAAACTGCTGATGCATGTAAAATGCATACATGAACTTTACATTTTATTCCATGTTATTTGCATCATATAAGGGTTATATTCATGATTTATATTGAGTTTTGGGGATAATTAACAATTTCCCCATTTTTCTGGAATTAACCCTGCACTGTCAGAAAACCCCTTTTTCTATATTTTTACGTTTCAGGCGACCAAATCACGTCATAATGACCTGAGATTTTACGGGGATCACTTTTTTTGGAAGGAACGAAACGTAGGCGCAAAGAAAACGAAGAAACGTAGACCGGAAGGGCAAAACAAGTGGGCCCACGTGGCCAGATTCCCTGACCGTGTGGGACCCCTCATCTTGGCCCTCGGGCCTCCGCTGCCGTCGATCCTTCTTCCCGAAGCTTCGTCTTGACCTAAAAATGACTATATATAGACCCCCCAGGGCATTCGCGAAAGGGAGCGCCGCCGAAACACAGAAACCACGAAACAGAGACCTGGAGCTGAAGATTGGAGGGGGGAAACTCCGACGGGGCGCTGCCGGCGTGGTCTCCTTCCCCTCCAACAACATCTCCACCGACACCATGATGAAGAGGGAGTAGTCCACCCCTGGACTATGGGTTTGTGGAAGTAACTTATGTATCTCTCCTCTCTATGAGCTTCACTAATTAGTACCGTATGAGCTGCTGAACATGATTACGGTCATCTATGTAATTCCTTTGTGGTGGATCTTTATTATGAGTTAATACATGTTTGAGATTGCAATGGTTTTGTTTCAGTTATGAAAGTAGATGCATATTATGTACCCCGTTCTTATTTACTTGTCATGATCAAGCATGTTTATGAGAGCATGTGAGGGGGGACGTGTGCATTAGTTGGAGTAACGGGGGGTGGCTAGTGCAGTGAACATGACAGATAGTTCTGCGATCCACTTGGGTTTTCTACCTTACTTTGTTGCCTCACTAGGGATAAACAAAAATACCATGCTACCGGAGAGTGGATGTGACCTTGGCCACTACCTCCATGACTAGATCTAGCATGTTCTTATTTTAACTTCATGTCATTGAACTTATTGCTATGCTCTGATTTATCTTAATTACTAAGGTGTTATGATTTAGTTCGCATCTTGGTGGAGCATAAGAGAGAGAACAACTTATACTTGAGATCTCTATGTTAGGACGTGATGCCCATATTATTAATAACTTGTCAAACCATGTCTTGCCATCTTACATGTTAATTTTAGTGTTCCATTGTCTACCACATTATCAAGAGAGAGTGCATTTGTGAAACCATGAACCCCGGTCCATTTTTAATCATAAGAAACACCTTTCCAACACTTTTATCACCACTTTTGTTTGCTGCCATTTTTAATTCCGAAAATACAAAAACACTTTCACATCTTGCATTCATTATAAAAAAACCAAAAATATCATTTACCATTGTTTCCACCATCATTGCATATTTATTTTACCATCATTGCATATTTACTACTGTTTGCATATTTATTTTATTATCATTCTCACACCTTGTGCTTGACAACCACTTGGTGAGGTTGAGGGCACAAAACAATTTATTTTGTTGCAGGTTCTCAAGAGAAGGATAAGGAGATAACACCTAAAATACTGGTTCCCCGAGAGTTCGATATTAAACCCTCGAGTCAACCCTCGTGGGGAAAAATGTCTTCCACTACTACATACACTCTGTACTTGGAGTCTCAACCTAACCCATTTACTTTTCACGCAGGTAACCACGCGAAGGGCCAGCAAAGTGTTTTCTGGCGCCGTTGTGGGGTAACTACGTGAAGGCCCATCAAGACCGTTTTCTGGCGCCGTTGCCGGGGAACCATAGCTGAAAGGTTTATCCAAGGATCACTCACATCAAGTCAACTTCATCACCAACTTGTGCAACAACCTAAGCTTGGGGAGGTTGCACCTACGTGAGCATCATCTTATCCATCTTTACCTTCAAATCATTTTATTTTGTTTTGTTTTTGTCTTGCATATCATATTTATATTTCGGTTTGCATATTTTATTTTCAGTTTTGCATTTTGTGTTGCATTTGTTATTTCGGTTTGCATTGTTTAGTGTCATTTTATTTTCAGTTTTGCATAAAAAAATTAAAAACATATAAAAACTTGCTCAATGGAGAAAAGAACTTTTTGGCCATTTAGTGTTAAGAATTTTCCTCAAGATATGAATATCCCTGTTGAAGAATTTGAAGTAGATCATAATGTTACTAAAATGATCTATGAACACCGTTTTTGTGGGAAACCAAAGGAAGTTCCTGTTAAGAAACAAGTTTAGGTTAAAAAGGAGAAAAAATTTGAGGAAGTTAAAATGCTTAGTGAAGTCAAGGAACCATTTGCTGATTTAGAGAAGTGTAGCTTGCATGAATTAATATCTATCTTACAACAATTTGCAAGTGATCCTTCCATTAATGTTAACCAAGCTGGTTTTGGTTCTTATATTGCTAATCATGTCTTAAAAGAAAAGATTGCTCGGTACAATCAAGAAGCTATGATACCACCTAAGCTTGGGGATATCTGGATCCCCAAGGTACTAGTAACCATTGGAAAAGAGACACACCATGCCATTTTAGATCTAGGATCTAGTGTCTCTATATTATCTAAAGAACTATATGAAGTACTTGAACTTAAAAATATTGAGAAATGCTCTATTGAACTTGCACTTGCTGATGATTCCATTAGACATGCTCTAGGAAAAGTAAGTGATGTTATGGTAGAGTTACACATGACTTTTGTGCCTGTTGATTTTCTAATCATGGACATGGGGAATAAAACCTCTAGTCCTATTATTTTGGGAAGACCTTTTCATCGTACTACAGGTGTCATTATTGATTCAAAGGAAGGGAATATGAAGTTTCAGTTTCCACACAAGAAGAGCATGGAACACTTCCCAAGGAAGAGGGACACACCAAGGTTCCAGCTCCCTCGTGAGCTACGTCCCCTTTGATTATCAAGTAAGTAAGCCTAGCTATATGGCTATAAAGAAAGCGCTTTACGGGAGGCAACCCGGTTGTTTTTGTTTGAGATTTTCTTTGAGTCCTCTTGCTGTAACAAGAGAGTAGTTTGTTAGTTTTGTTTCTGGGATTTTTAATAAAGAACCAAGTTTTACCTATTTTGGGTTTGAAAAGTTGCTATTCATTTTCGGAGAGTTTTCTGCCTGCACGAAGTCTGTGCACGGTTTGATTTTTAATTTTTTATCTGTAACTCCGATTGAGCTGTAATTTGAACCGTAGCTTCCAACTTTCATCCTCTGCACACGTGATTTTTTGCAGATTTTTCTGACGAGTTTAAGTAGGGTATAAAAATGCGTTTTGCTGCTGCTGTTTTTCTGGACAGATTCTGTCTTGATATTGTTTGATGCATTCTTTGAGCTTTTTGCTTGAATCTTTTTGATTCAATTGAGTTTATGAGTAGCCATACAACATTATATACTATCTGGACATTCATATGAATTTTTGTCTAAGGATTTTATGCAGCAAGGAACCTATTTGTTTATCACTACTAATATCACCCCACAGAAAAGAAATGGGAGAAACGGTGTTTTGAAGTTTTTTCACAGGGATTAGAGGAGCTGCACCATGAGCTATCCAAGGATGGTAAAGACCATAAGCTTGGGGATGTCAAGATAACCCCACTAGACCAACACACTCTCGGTTTGCACACGTCTAACTTCTGTTTTTCGATCAAAGCACTTTATCGTATAAACTTGGAGCGTCTGTTTTTTTGCTTTTGTTATTTTGGTTTGTTAATAAGACCACCACTATCATTTATATATGAGAGAGCTACTGGAAGTTTGGGTTGAATTATGTTGGATGCTATTAAATATATTGGGATAGGGATGTTTGAGTTGATTTTAAAAGATACATATAGTTGCATAATTCATGTGCTTTGAATGAATGTTAATTTGCAAGTGTGTTGTCAAGAGCTATCTTTTACCATGTTTAGATGTTGAATTTTAACTTTACTTGGTTTAACATGGATTGATTAGTTCTATGAACACTTATGCATGCATTTAGATGGTCAACTTTCTCCCTATTGCTAGCCCAAAAATTATAACAAGTAAAAAGCTTGTTTTACCAACACCTTCAACCAAAGTTTTTCCAGTGAGTCCACCATATCTACCTATTAGCTTTATGCTATTCCAAGTATGTTTATCATGTTATATTGTGTTATCTACATTTCTGAATTTAAATGCTTATGTTATTGATTGTCATGGGAAAAATTGGTTAAAAGCTCTCACGAAGTTGATGCACAATTTACTTTTATTGCATTTAATAAGCATGAACCATTGTGATTAAAATTATGAAGTTGTGGGCTTGACAATAGTTTTGGTTGGGAGTTAGCCCATATGTGCTATCACTGGCAAGCATTCAACATTGCACTTATTTATATTTAGTTGATGTCATGTACTTTTGTTTATGGATGCCTATCATGGGTGAAATGAATGTGGATACTTAGTAAGTTCAAAGAGTTTGTATAAATGGTTAGAGAAATGCCTGGGCCGCTAATCTAAGCCATGCATCATTCATGGTGGAAATTTACAGCATAACCATAATGTTCATTCAGTGATGCACCTCATAATAAAAAGCTATACCCATAGTAAATAAAAGAGTGCTGAGATTGTTCATTGTCTGTTTGTCTTGTTGTTTTGACATGGGCTTGTTCATGTCATGGGACAAGAGGTACCCCAGTGTAGTTCTTCATGATACTATTATTACTTGCAACTAGCAAAGTGGCCCGCGCCATGCGCGGGCAACATCTTAGTTGTTTTTTAATTACATATTTTATGTGTTATTCAACGATCCTTAGGCATCCACAATATGTAATATTGCCAAGTAAATTAATTTCTCTACTTATTTATTCAAATATGAAACATAGTAATAAGCAAAGACTGACCAATATGGGATAACCAATTTAAAGTACTTTATCATGGTTAAACAATTGCACTTAGTAGGCCATAATAATCGTACAATTAACTTAAGTTAAAATAAAATGATATGATTTATTACAAATGTTAACCAACTGCGTAAATTTAATAAAATGTTATGGTTCTAATCTAGCCATGTGAAGCCGAAACATTATCGAAATGTTTTGACATTTAAACTAATGATGTCATATGATTATGTACCATTAGAAAATATAAAGTCTGAATTTTCTAATTATATATTTTTTACAATATATAAATCACATTATGTTGCTCAAATTTACGACCTAGGAATACGTAGAGGACTTATAAACCTAAACGGAGGGAGTACTCCCAAACTTCAAGGAATTAAATATGTAGATGGAGTCCTCCTTAATTTTTGGCTTAAACTTGTGGGCTAGCTTGTTCCCAATTAAAGCATCGATCGTATGTATTGCCCTATACATAAAAAGAAAACATTAGCAAGCTTTGAATCAAGTATACTAATCAAATCGTATATATGAAGATATCTATTAAGTCCACCTTCTTATCTGATAAAATCATATCAGTGCTAATATTGTCATTGGTCGATAAGTTAATTGCGTCCCAAAGCCTTAAAACGTTGACCTTGATTGTCCATGCCTCAGTTCTTGTAGTCAGCGTGTTCAGCAGTGTAGGTTCCATATTCTGAGGCCTTAAAAGGACAAATATTCATGTTACTAATTACACAAGTGAGTAATATACAGATAAATCTTGGTATAGTTAGATTTCAAGCAAATCATGAATACAAAGAATTAACTGCAGGAAAACATACCATTAGCAACGGAATAGCTATGGTCATATAAGAGATTCTAGGATGCATAGATTAGACTACCAAGCATTTAGGTTATAAATGTGCATTATCTCTAGGTGAGTTCTTCATTGAGTGTAATTGCCGAATATTGATTCATTGATCACACTAATCTAATCCACATCGACTTCAACCATTAACCGATCTGCCGTACCTATGCCTACCATTCAATTAGAAAAACCTGCTCTCCAATCTCTGCCTTATACTTCCCATACACTTCTGATGAATATATTTTGATGACGCTAGCACTAAACCTCTCGTCTGTGCAAAATTTCCTCATTCTCTTCTTCTCTGAAGTTATAATCTCTTGTCATGATCGCGTTATTCCTCTATGCGTGCTATTCTGAGTTCGTATTACTGCAGCTACCTAGTACATGCTGCTGGTCCATAATCGGCAGGAACCATCAGTTGTAACTACTGCGCTTGCCTCATATCTTTGGGTGTAAAAATTCAGCTCACTCCCCAGATTCATGTCCTATAATGTTAGCTCTTCAGAATCCTCCTCTGCTGGACATTAGACTTCAATTATGTAAGTTTCCAACCTTTTGGCTGCTTAAAAAATATTTTTCACAACTACTTGCTACATCTATTCTCCCTAAAAAATTAATTTAGAAGAATTTTTTTTTCCGCTAACACTCAAAAAATCTGAGATTCAGAGCTAGCTATGAACACTTATGCATGCATTTAGATGGTCAACTTTCTCCCTATTGCTAGCCCAAAAATTACAACAAGTAAAAAGCTTGTTTTACCAACACCTTCAACCAAAGTTTTTCCAGTGAATGCATGCACATGAGGCTTTCAATCCCATGCATACGCACCATGCAGGCACCCAGCTAGGATGCGGATGGATCGATCGATCGACTTAGGACGTCATGCATACACATCGGACAGCCCAAGCCCCAAAGCCAGGTAATTACACGTTAATATTAATTTCTTTTTGAGTGATGCATGTACAATACATCATATACTTTCTAGAAATTTGTCATTAATTTCTTTTGAGTGCTACATATACTTTCAAGAAACAAAGGTGCGCATCTATACGCCTATCAATCTTTCAATATGCAAGAAAAGATTACTAACATATTAAACTACTCGAGTAAACGCCTGCAATTGTGACCACGGATCGATGGATTAGCAGCAGAAAAATACCTAGGATCAGATTCAGCAATTGGAACCACAGATCGATAGATTTGCAGCAGAAAAATACCTAGGATCAGATTAGCAGCAAAAGAGGACCACGGATTCAAGCTGACAGCGTAGAGAAACGTTTTTGGGGATTTTCTGGCTGAGTTGCCCTCACGCTCATCTTCAAACTTTAGGTTCGTCCACCCGCGAACCCCTTAACCTGTGCAGTTTTCTAGCATTATATGAAAGACCATAGTCTTTTGAATGTTTCGTAATTACATATGTACACTGCTAAATACAAAAAAGGATTTAGTTTATTTTTTTATTTACAAATTCATGACATAGCCTGTAGATAGCTAATTTGATATTCTGCTTCACTTGCCCAATTGCTTGGTTTGATGAATTCGTTGTTTAAATATTTGGGATGTTTTTGGGAGACAATAAATAGCTGAGCTGTAAAAGCTCATGGCCTCAGGATTTTTTAGCCTGCCAGAGTCTATGTTTTATGAGCAATTTATTGTCTAATCAGAGCCTTCATAGATTGGAAGTAGAACAGAAGAACTACTCTTATGTCCTTCGGTGGCTCAGAATGATCATAATATTTATTAATACTACAGTTTGATTTGAATGGTATCTTCTTCTGAACACTGTACTCCGGAAATTATTATTGTTCTATTATTGGATCCCCTTCCACTGCCAATCTGCAGGTCGATTATGTAGTCACGGCAGCGGCAGCCAGTCATATGGCGAATCTCTTGCACAGGAGTGCAGCGCACGTACGCATCAGGGAAGAACAAATACCAGCCAGTTGAAACCGTGCCTCCATGCCTTTGTGGCAGCTGCAGCTTCGCATAATTGCTAAACCACCGGCCCATGCCTTGGTGAATGGTGATTAGATATATTTTTCTGTACTAATGTTTAAACCTCCCCAAATCAGTTCGGGCAAGCTGCATTCGTTAATTACTGTATCCACACTCTACCCAACAGATGGATGAACCAAAATGGTGAGACGTGCATGCACAAAGTTGACCGCTGCTACTTCGGTTGGTTCTTCAGGCACTAGCTACGTATCAACAATATCTTCACAAAACATGAATTGAAAAGAAATTACCCAGCTATGGCCTAAGGTTATTTTCCGTGAACCAACCGAGAAGATGAATCTGTTATTTTCTGGTATGAAAAGAAGATCGATCAAGGGTCCTTAAATACACGATACCTCACCTCTGTGCCACCATGACACTGTTGGAGTTTGGTTACGATTAAACATGCATTCAGTTTCTTAATGCATGTTTAATCGTAACCGAACTCCATCTCTCACACAAAGTTATTCTTGCATGCTCAAGTTGAACTGTATATAGTAGGCCGGAAAATAAGTTCATTCATTATAATTATGAATACTACTGTAAAAAATCTCTAGCTAAAGTTATATATATAGTTTCTATTTAACTTTCAACCATAATGTTTTCTTTGCTTAGTCGTTTTCCAGGTTTTTAGAGCCACTATAGATATAACTTTAGCAAGAGATTTTTTACAGTAGTATTCATAATTATAATGAATGAACTTATTTTCCGGACTACAGCTGAGCTTGAGCATGCATGAATAACTTTGTGTGTGAGAGATGGAGAGATAAAAGTGAGGGAGAGAGATCCATGGTGTGAAGATAATTTAATTCAACAGATGATTCATGTGGGGGAAAGCGATTTTTACGTTTATGCCAATGCATATTTCCATACTCCGTGGCTACATTCACATTGGTTGCACAAGCAGCTCTTTATATTAATTTCAGATGATTGTATAAATCACCTTCTAGAGTATCTTGTAATACTTGAATCGTTCTTTAATAGTCTCGGTGGAGAGCCTCTAAAGATTCGAAGTGATGTAGATTTCATCTTATGAAGACATAAATGGGTATTTGTAATTTTGTATAGCCAACTGGTACATCAATATGGTTTTTTCAACAGTTCTTGGATAGAGGTGTACCATGTGTTAACCTAAAAAAATGTTTAGCTATCGTGATTAATAAAACCTATGTTATATTAAACTACAATGTTCATGTAAAATAGAAAATATTGTTCCGTTGACAAATATGCAGGTTTTGCATCTATATTTCACAACCATGCTTGATTCAATGAGGTACGTTATTCATCAAGTTGCTCATATGCATCAGCATTATTGCAGTTGCCCCCCATTAGTAAAGTTGCAGGGGCACTCCGAAATTCTAAAATACCAGCTTTCTAGAGGACCTCAAATTACTCATACATTCGATAAAAGTGTGGCAAACACAGTATTTGATCTGCATTTTGCCTCCACAGGCTTATAAAATGGTGGAAGCATTTTCTCCAGGACCTAACAAAGACCTGTCAAGTTATATGTTCCTTGTTGTATGCACTTGTAAGCTCCAGATTACTGAATTCTATCAAAATGAAATGATTTGATCGAACAAGGGGTGCTCAACAAATGCAGTCTTTTTTATGTTTGGAATTTTTGATACGATCTGGTGAATGCATGATGGTTTCATGTAACCCTTGGTTAGCTCATACTTCACACTGCTCATATTATTCCAATGTGGTTCTCATGTTATGCAATGGAAGATTGCATGGTTATTCAGTTGTCCACTACTGGAGAATTGGTTTCGGTCTTGCTCTGTTGGAATGACTGCCATATAGCTATGAACAACTTATTCAAAAGTTCCATGACACCGATTTGGATTTCAACTATGCTGGCAATGAATCCAGCCAGGCGGCAATCGTATGGTTCCTTATTGCTCGCAGTATGTACCAAAAAATTCATCTAGAGTTTTTTTTTTGTGTTACTTTGAGGACAAAGTCCGTCTTCTATTCAATGGATGGAATTAGATAATGATTTTGATTTGAATCAGGCTTCATTATAGTTACATGTAGCATATAATCATTCTTAGATGAACAATCAATAAAAGATTAAGCTAAATAACATTGTAGTAGCTTCTAGCTCTAGAAATGTATTGTAATGTTACAATCTTATTTTAGCAAGGAAGGCCATAATATAATTGATGTATATTATTTGTTTTAATGCTATGGAATGGAAAAAATAGGAGCAACGTATACAGAGTACAAGCTCATGTAAGGTCACTGACCCTAGGAGCATCTTACGGAGCTGCCACTGAGATTAAATCACGTAAACAAGATGATAAGAAGAAGAGACAAAAGGGTGACAGCACAAGCTGCAGTGCTACTTCCGTTGCACAATGAAAAGTAAAATTGAAATAGGCTTCGTACCGATTTATGGCAGCGTCCTCGGCAATTCAGAACAACAAGAAGCAGCCGGATTACTATCTTCTCTAATAGACGCCCTGCAGGCCACGGGCATAAGGCCAAGACTGCGACGCATCATCGGGCTCAAAGTCATTCACCCTCTTCAGCCCGGCCGTCCGCCATTATTGTCCAACAGCAGTACCTCATGCTTCTTTTGTAGGCTCCATTTGTAGGCGAAGGAGAATGTTGGCCATCTGATTTTGGTAAGATTTGGTGGATTCATGGGAGCGGAGACAATTAAATTTGCAGATCTGGAGAGAAAAAAGAAGTGGAACCTTCAGCAATGGGGAAAATGGGGACGAGTTTGACGGAATAGAGCTAAAGAAAATTAGGCTATTCTTTATTTCTTCTAGACTTAGTCAAAAAGTAGACAATGCACCAGGAGACCGGGAAACGGATAAACTTCAGGAAAAAATGCAAGTGAAATTCAAAATACCTAAAAATATATATATTTAATCTTACCAATTTAATACCACATATATATCACATTAAAGAGTAAATCAATTGTACATGATCAACTAAGTAGTAATTCTATGCAAATACAATGAGTTACAAAAATCAAACGAAATACAACTAATTTAAATATTATAAAGTTATAGCTTTTCATCATACAAATTATAATAAAAAAATTGTAAAGTTATCACTTATCTTTATGCCGACTTTTTATTAGCATTTATGTTTCCTTTTATGGATCATATAAAAATATTAAAAAACCGTCAAGGTGTTGCCCGCGCATGGCCTGCCCAATGGGCGGGCATCATCTTTAAAAGTATGTACAAAATCTATATTGACCATGTATGAATAGTCAATATTGGGTGGGCATTATCCTTAAAAGTATGTACAAAATCTATGTTGACCATGTATGCATAGTCAATAAATCCATGATAATTGCCAATTAGTTCACGTTTATACGAATATGTTTAGTCGCATTGTTCTTTGCAGGTGAAAAGCTTGAGCGAATTAGTAGTCATGTTTTCCCAAAAGATTTGTCTGTTCTCTTGCCGAGTTTAACCAAATTAAGTGGACTAACACACAGCAGCTAGCTGGCCAACGTCGTCACAGACATCATCCAAATAAATAATTTTGGACCCACATGGAAAACTTCCAAGCATACTATCTGAGCCCATAGCACAACAGAAGAACCAGAACTAATATACATATTTTGTAATTAATAACACCTCAATCTTCATAGTCACATCTCCTCAATTGTCATCGGATATATGTAACTGGATACGCCAAGTGACACCACCAATAACTACAACGCTAGAATCCAGGTTTTAACCGCAATAGCTGGTCCTAAAAGCTCAGTTTCAGTGTCTCCAAAAGGTAGTCACAATATTCTGCTATCACATCATACTTGGAGTTCAAAATCATCTGTTAAAAGTTTCCTGATTTTGTTCTTCTGCAGGAGGAAAAAATGAAAAGAAAAGGTGGGCCGCATAGCAAAGATTTTGGGAGACCTGCCAAGATGGTCAAAACCAACGAAATAACCATTCCTTCAAGGTGATCAGTTACTAATCATGAATTTGTAATAGCTACTACACACCTAAACTAATCAAATAGGGCTTATGTAAATATGTGTTTGCAAGTTATTTAGATTTGGCCAGGTTAACTCACTTTTTAAATTAATATTATATTGATTACAGAGAAACAACAAGAAGTGCAAGATTGGCAAGGAAAATTAAACTTAAAGAAAAAAAAAACAAGGAAAAATTGCCACTAAATGAACAAGTGCCAACCTGCACAGCTTTATCCGAGAAACAATGTATGAATGAGGAGAGGTAAGCAAATCTTCACAGAGTAATTTCCTTATATGTATTGTCACTTTGTGTATATACTTTTTAGATTTCAATTGATTATTTTTTAGTTTATGTGATGCTACTTCTAATAGTATATACTATAACCAATATTACAACTTTTCTACTATGCACATAAAGGTTATGAACAGACTAGAAAATATTTTATTTTTCTATAGTCCCTAAAATTAGGACGACGTGTCTAAGCTATCTTTATGATGAATTCTAAACAACATTCTACATATGGTTATTATGTCATGATACACGTTTAGCTCTAAACTTTTTTATTCTCAAATTCATGATAGCACATCTAAATGTACTACAGCTAAAGCAAGACTAGAGAAAAGTATGCATTGTTGGATTGCAACGGGAGTAATGTCTAAATCAAATTTCTATATGCAGGGCAAGTTATTCAGCAGAGAATGCTAGAGAAGCAAGACTAAATAGGAAACGAAAAATGCAAAGAAAAAGCAATGAAAATCCATTGCCCAAGAAAAATCTGATCAACCGTCAGTCTGGTAAAACTACAAGGTAAGTTAAAAAAACAGTGAACAATTTAGATATTTAATAATATTATATTTATATGGTATGCATGTGTACAGGACTACAAGAAAAACCAAGAAAGCAACATCAAAATCAAGGGGAAAAACGATACACCTGATATGTAAGTTCTGTTAAGTATGATTGTAGTATGAACAACAATAGTAGTTTTTAATAGTTCAAATTCTTCTAAATATCTTGAACAGGACATCACAAAGGACTGATATGAAAATTTGGAACTTCGGAGTACCAACCTGCAAGTGCGAACACTGTAAGGCACTTTTCTGGTATGAAGAACGAACTAAAGGAAAGGGGAAAAGCACACCAACTTTCGGACTTTGCTGCCAACAGGGCAAAGTTGATTTGCCACCTATAAGAGAGCCACCTGCTTACCTTATGAAATTGCTAAAGAGAGATGGTGGGAAGAGATCAAAAAACTACATGGAGAATATCAGATTGTACAACTCCATGTTTGCTTTCACATCAATGGGAGGAAAGGTTGACAAAGCAATAAACAATGGCAGTGGACCATATGTTTTTAAAATGAGTGGTCTACACTATCACAAAGTTGGTACTCTGCTACCTGAAGGTGAAGATAAGCCAAGATGGTCACAACTGTACATCTATAACACTGAAAATGAGGTAAATAATAGGATTGTGGCATCAACATCAGAAGATAGAAGAAAGTCAATAGATCCGCACACTGTTGAAGGCCTAAAAAATATGCTGGACAAAGAAAATGTACTAGCAAAAACATTCAGAATGGCAAGGGACAGATTCAAAGAGGGTGACTATCAAAACGTCAAATTGAAGCTAATCAATAAACGTCAGGCAAATGGACGACCACATGACATGCCACCTGCAACTGAAGTTGCAGCTTTGATTGTGAATGATTCAGCAGATACAAAAGGACGTGATGTCATTATTCAGTACAAAAACATGAAGCCAAGAAGAATATCAGAGAACTACCCAAAATTCATGGCTATGCAATATCCACTACTATTTCCCTATGGAGAAGATGGGTACAGAGAAAATATACCTTACATATTAAGACAAGGAAGAGAATTCAAGAGGAAGAATGTCACAATGTTGGAATACTATGCGTACCGTCTACAACAGCGTACTAATCAATCGATGCACTTGCTCATGTGTGAAAAGCTTACATTACAGTACATCGTGGATGCCCTTGCATGCATTTTGCAGTACAGGCTAGAGTGGATCAGAAGACATCAAGGAACCCTAAGGACGGAACTATATGCAGGCTTGCAAGACGCAATAGAGAGAGGAGATACAAGGGCTGACCAAGTAGGAAAGAGAATACTACTGCCATCTAGCGTCACAGATAGCCCAAGATACAAAGCACAAAACTTCCAAGATGCCATGGCAATATGCCGCTGGGCTGGATACCCAGACCTATTTGTGACATTCACGTGCAACGCATCTTGGCCAGAGATTCAATATATGCTAAATGAAGTAGGGCAAACAGCATGGGAGAGACCGGATATTGTTGACCGAGTGTTCCACATAAAGCTGAAGGAGTTCATGAAAGACATAAGAGAAAGGGAATACTTCGGAAAAACACTCGCAAGTAAATCTACTTACTTTATCACAACTTATAGTTTCTTTCTATAGCAAGTGACCTAACATTTACTTATAAAATTTGCAGTTATATACACAATAGAGTTCCAGAAAAGAGGCCTCCCGCATGCTCACATAGTCATATTCCTTGACAAGAAGGAGAAGAAACATAAAAATCCAGATCCATCATGGGTAGACAAGATAACCAGTGCTGAGATCCCAGATAAGGATATCGATCCAGAAGGATATGAGGCTGTTGGAAACTTCATGATGCACGGACCATGTGGTGCAGCCAACACGAAATCGCCATGCATGGTCGATAACAGATGTACAAGAAAGTTCCCAAGAAAGATGAACACCAATACAACCATCGATGAAGATGGATACCCAGTATATAGAAGGCGAGAGGACGGAAGATACATAGAGAAGGGAGGTGTAAAATTGGATAACGGATATGTTGTCCCATACAATAGAAACCTACTGGTAAAGTATCAAGCACACATAAATGTCGAGGTGTGCAACATGTCTCTATCGATAAAATACCTCTTTAAATACATAAATAAAGGTGATGACCAGGCAACAGCAATGATAGAAAATGATGAGATCAGGAAGTACCTCGAATGCACATATATATCAGGAAACGACGCATGTTGGAGAATATTTCAGTTTGAGATGCACTTCCGAGATCCCTGTGTTGAAAGATTGCCTTTCCACCTGCAGAATGAGCAACAAGTCATTTTCTCAGATTCTACAGATTTAACAAAGATTGTACGAAAAGAAAGAGTAGGAATCACAAAATTTACACAGTGGATGGAGACAAACAAGATGTGTGAAGAAGCCAGAAAACTAACATATGCAGAATTCCCGTCAAAATGGGTATGGAATAAGAAACAGACAAAGTGGACCAAGAGGAAGAAAGGAAGATCAGTTGGAAGGATATATTATGCCCATCCAGCAAGTGGTGAAAAATATTACATGCGAATGCTACTTAACGTTGTCAAAGGATGCACATCTTTTGAAGACATAAGAACTGTCAATGAAGTTGTACACACATCATACAAAGCAGCCTGCGAAGCACTAGGATTTCTTGATGACGACAAAGAGTGGCTTGACTGTATCAAAGAGGCATCACATTGGGCGACCGGAAACCAGCTAAGACAGCTGTTCACAACCATCCTATGCCACTGCGAAGTTACAAGTCCTAAACTCATGTGGGAATCATGCTGGGAAGTTCTAAGCGAAGACGTGGAGTACAGACAGAGAAAACTATTGAACTATCCTACACTTTGCCTAACAGATTCACAGAAGCAACGACACGCGTTGGTAGAAATAGAGAAGCTTATGAGACAAGCTGGAAAGACACTTAATGAATATCCTGGAATAGATCTTCCAAATTCCTCAGAGATAAAGGAACTTGGAAACAGGCTGCTTAATGAAGAGATGAGTTACAACAAACAAGAGCAGAAGGAAGAGCACTTGAGGATCTTTGGTAATCTTAACTCTGAACAGCTCAATGCTTTTGATTCAATAATGGAATCAATCGACAAAGATTTGGGGAAACAAATATTTGTGGATGGATCTGGTGGGACAGGTAAGACCTACCTATGGAAGGCAATCACAACCAAACTGCGTTCAGAAGGCAAGATAGTACTAGCAGTAGCGTCATGTGGTATCGCAGCCCTCCTTCTACAGGGAGGTAGAACAGCTCACTCAAGGTTCCACATCCCACTAATCCTTACAGAAGAGTCAACATGTGACATTAAGCAAGGTACACACTTGGCAGAACTGTTAAATAAGACATCACTGATACTATGGGATGAGGCTCCAATGGCAAACAAGATATGTTTCGAGGCACTAGACAGAACTCTTAGGGACATATTAAGGCATAAAAATGAGAACAGCAGTGAGAGACCATTCGGTGGAATGACTGTGGTTCTAGGTGGGGACTTTCGCCAGATACTGCCAGTTATTCCAAAGGGAAGAAGACACAACATAGTCACTGCATCCATTAAAAGGTCATATCTTTGGAAACACTTCCATATACAGAAGCTAACAAAGAACATGCGACTAAGTAGCATGACAGATGATGAAACTGAGAAACGAAGGGTAGCAGAATTCGCAGAATGGATTCTCAATATTGGCGATGGAAAAAATACATCACCAGAAGGTGAGGAATTAATAAAAATCCCAAGTGAAATACTACTGAAAGAAGGAAATGATCCAAAAAAGGTGATTGTGGAAAGCATATATCCAAATTTGAAGGAGAGGTATCGCCAACGAGAATTCTTGGAAGAAAGAGCAATCTTATGTCCAAGGAACGAAATCTTATGTCCAAGGAACGAAACAGTACGCGAGATAAATGAATATATAATGGATCAATTAGAAGGTGAAGAGAAAACTTATCTAAGTTGTGATACAGTATGCAAAGCAACAACCTTAAATGGTGAAACGGATCTACTATATACAACGGAATTTCTAAACAGCTTACCGTTCCCTGGAATCCCAAATCACGAGCTAAAACTAAAAGTGGGCCTACCAGTGATGCTCCTACGTAATATCAACCAAAGTTCCGGGTTATGCAATGGTACTAGGATGACGATTATTCAACTTGGAAGAAGATTCATCGAGGCACAGATAATAACAGGAACTCATGTTGGAGAAAAAGTCTATATTCCGAGAATAATAATGTCACCAACAGAATCAGCATGGCCATTCATTGTTAAACGGAGACAATATCCTATTTCGGTGTGCTTTGCTATGACGATCAATAAAAGCCAGGGGCAATCTCTAAAGAAGGTTGGACTATATTTACCTAAACAGGTTTTTACACACGGACAACTATATGTAGCATTCTCAAGAGTGACAAGACGGGATGGGCTGCGTGTAATGGTCACTGACGAAGATAGCAAAGACAATGATGTTGTCAAGAACATAGTCTACACAGAAATTTTCTAAAGGTATGACAAATGGAATCGTTTTACAAACCTTCCAACAACATAATTTCACCAAAAAAGACTTATCATACTTACCAGTTCTTATGCATTATGTCGCAGGATGGATATGACCTACTACTCTACCGAAAAATAAGTATTGTGCTTCAGGATTCTATTATTTTGCATAGTGGCCAGTCAGAATATATTTTTATATTAATTCCTTCAATTTGTCCGCCTTTCAGAAGAAACTTACATATAGAAATTAGTAATATATAAAAGAGTGTACCCATGTGATTTTATACTCTATGCTTTTATTGCTCATAGATAGATATTCATGAACCAAAATCTAAATGATTACATATTTAAATGAATCAAAAAATAAAAACCAACTCATTTTGTTACATATGTATGAGGGGTAGGGGCGGGGGGGCCTAACACTGCCGATGCCGGTCCCAAGCCCAGAAAAAAGTGGAGGGGGCATTAAAGAAGACTCGATGAAATTCTGTATTTCCTATTTCATTTACGACTTGCACTTTGCTCTTCTCTGTTATATTACTATATATCCTCTGCTGCAGATTACTGACTGGAAGCAAATAATGGCTTCAAGTCGAACTGGTACCAATCCAACAACAAAAGGAACACAACAACTATAGATGTCTATGCTTAAAACATAAATGGCGCGCACTTTCAGCTGAACTTTCAGCCAATACCAACTGATAGAGAGTATTTACACCCAAACATGATACAATGGGAAGGTATGTGACCTTACCATAAAAAAAAATTGAATACTGCATCTATCCAGTCAAATATAAGACAGGAAAACACTAATATAACAATTTGGTATTTTCATATATCATACCAGCAAAGCTGCTAGCTGAACAAATAGTTTGACCTGGCATTATAAAATAAAATCAAGCTGAGAGGAAATCGTACCAATTTGTGGTCATGACCTCACAGAGTAAAACCAACAACACACATCAGCGCGTTAATCTCCTCCAAGAACAGCTCTCGCAGTCTGCCGGCCGCACGGAACAAAACGCGAAAGGACGCAAGCTGCCTGGGCGCGCCCTCCGACGAATCGCACTTTCCTCCATAGCAGCACCCAAAACTAAAGGTGTGAGCGAAGGAGAATAGCTAGAGCACCGGCGATTTGGTTTTCAGGGGAGGCGGCAGCTCACAGATTTAGTGAAGAGGCGTACAAAAGTATCTTCAATGGGGAACGATGAGGAGTGAGAGGACTCGGAGAAAGTATAGTGACAGCTGACCAGTACTAACGCTCACGAAGGTGAGATGACAGGAGAAAGTAACGCACTTTATTTTAATTCTTGAAGCAACTATTTTCAAACACGACTCTGCTGGCTATATAGAATATTACATCCTTCATTATAACTGTACATTCTGACGCTTAAATGAACAAATACTAAGCATATATTTGACCTTATAAATCGATGGAAACAAGAAATGCAGAAAAAAAAGGTGGATACAGTGTTAGGAACAAATATTATTAACAACTCTAAGTCAAAAAAAAAATGCTAAGATGAAATTCATTTGATAGAAAAATAGAAAAAAAATAAGTGCATACTTATTTCATAAATTAGGTACCAAAAAAATATCCTACTATGATTTAGTTGCATACGTAATTGATTTCAAAAATCAATTAAGAAATGTAAAAAAATGTTAACGTCTTGCACGCGCATACTGGATTTTTTGTTTGAATGGTTTTACTTCCTCACGAAGGCCCCGAACCTGGGTACATCGTGGTGTCTTTTGTGTTCTTGGCTTTCCGCGCACATGCACGGGCAACATCTTGATGATCTATTAAAATTTGTTATGCAATATAAAAAAGGAAAAGAAACTCCAGACAACCTACTATAGTGTCGGCATATAACTAATCCTTGGATGGCAAGTTCAAATTATTACTAATGCAATCTTACATATGTTGTATTTTAGTATCATGTACTTGAACCACATAAATTATTGAGGTAGAATAAACGTGTTCCTTCTAAATGATATTTATAAGGGCAAGGATCCCAGGATGGAACTAAGATGAAATCACATATATTATTTGTGTAGATTTATTTGGATGGCTACATATAGTAAAAAAATAATACTTTTACGTATCTTTTGGAAGAGAATAGCAAATTAGAACAAAATATCTAGACATATCATTATTTGATTCCAAAAGGAGGCAATGACTCTAACCTGTGTATGATTGATGACCAGTGATAGGTTAGTGGACCAATATATCTTCCCTAACCAAAGATCCAGATATATCATACTACCTCTGTACAGAAAAGGATGTCACAAAATAGATGTATCTAGACATATTTTGGTGTTATATACATCCAATTTTGTGACATCCTTTTTCGAACGAGAGAGTAGATTATTTTCCAAGACGCAGCAATTAATGAGCCCTATCATCTTCATCGAGTCATCCATGGTTACTGATACGTGAGTGAACAGATATATCTTCCCATTCACTGCTCACCTACGATCCATTTTTTTTCTCTACGCTCTTTGTGTTGCCCAATCTTTTCTGATGCTCCACTTCTCTTCCATGGCTCCATGCTGCTAGAAAATGGAGGAAAATCATTAAACCAACTTATTATATATAAAAATATAAGGTGTAGTTAATTTTAAAATTGGACAGTAGGAAGTGGCAGCTATGCAGCGTATCCTTGTGGAACACTAAGAGCATGAAACACTTTCTTTTCAAGACCAATAGTTGGAATCTTCATTTGAAGGGTGAGGTAGGCAAAAAAAATGTTCCAGGTTCTTGTGCATATTACTTAACCATAGTTTCCAAACTATTATATAAATAATAATAATTCCATTTCGTACTTAGATTCATTATGAGAAAGGTCTCCAATATCGAACCTTGTAATTTGCACATATGTTTTTATTAAAATATTATATATGTAGTATAAAAGTACTTTTTCCATGTGAAAATATTAGGAACATTTCCATCTCACGAAACAAAATATCATTGCATTTGAAAATATTGGACATAAATTACCAATAAATGTACTCCCTCCGTTCGGAAATAGATGTCGTAGCTATCTCAAAATTTGGATGTATGTACACACTAAAACATGTCTAGATACATCTAAACTTTGAGATAGCTAAGACATCTATTTCCAAACAGAGGAAGCATGTCATATTCCAAAATAAAGGAAAGGTGTTTTCCCTCTATACCAGTACTAAATGTCCAAATGTTTTTTCTACTCCCTATATGCATCTTTCGAATATATAATTATGGGTAATTAATGTGGTTGTTTTCTATATCTTTTTGTGCAAGAGAAATTACACATAATTTTATTAGGGTCATGTAGATTGCTTTTCCGCATATGTGAGACGAAATGGAAGAATGGTTCTTAAGTCAGATTTTTATTATTTACGAAGACTTTACCGAGAAATAGTTATCTTCCAAACATGCCTCATTTTGTTGCACATATTTCATTGTGTTACCATGGTGCAGATTTTATCCATTTGAAGAAACCATATGCGAATTTTTAGGTAATTACCAAATAATGAGACAACTTAATTTTGCTATAAAAATGAAAGATCATGTAATTCATTGACTTCTCACGGTAAAAAGTATGCTAAGATGGGATAAACCTTCTATGTGTTCTAATTATATGTTTAGAAATGATCAGATGAGACATTCTTACCAGGATATATGAAAGCGCAACGATAATTTATATATTTCTAGCCCCATCTACGTAGTGAAGTAATTATGTTGATTCTAATTTGTAACGTTCTAGAGGCACATGTAGTCAATAAATTATTAGTCACATACCAAATTAAGGAAGATTCGTTCACCCTAATTAAAAACACTATTTATCTATGTTCTGTCCACCTAATATTAAACATTAGTAGTGAAATTACCTAAAGTGTATAAACATGGCGCAGATTTTTGTGAAGACGTAGCTGTATCCATTTTAGATATAAAGCATAAAATCTTTCTCTTGCTTCGTGTTATTAGGCGTGCATGCAATTTATTGATGCTTTCCGATAATGTTCCCATATTTATCACATCTTTTCTCATTCTCCTACCTAGATAACTATGGGCAGCAAAGGGACTAACAATTTTCACTTTGCATACATGGCTGTTGTCAGCAGAACTATAATCTCCCATTACCTTAGAGACTATTTGAAGCTCAGAAGAACATTGTTGATGAGATTATCCTTTGAAGATGAAAGGCAACATCTACCAAATCACCACGTCTTAAGGAAATCCATATGAAGATCTTGACCAAAAGCTTGGGCCTAGAAAAATGAGGATATAAACAATGTTTCAGTTCTGCATTTTGCATCACCTTAAATTGTTACCATACATGATTGGAGAATGTACCAATATATACATTCATCAGGATCCAAACGAAGATATGGTGTACTCACCCGTTCCATAGAGTAATTCTGATTTCCTTGTCTCTGTATTAGGAAATAAATGTCAAGCCTTAGAAATTCAGATAAAATACATTGTGTTACTGACTGCGACTGAAGTGTATTTAGAAAATTCTAAAAAACAATGCAATCTGCATACTTCTAACCCCCTAAATGCACCTATTAGCTTGGGCCTAGAAAAATGAGGATATAAACAATGTTTCAGTTCTGCATTTTGCATCACCTTAAATTGTTACCATACATGATTGGAGAATGTACCAATATATACATTCATCAGGATCCAAACGAAGATATGGTGTACTCACCCGTTCCATAGAGTAATTCTGATTTCCTTGTCTCTGTATTAGGAAATAAATGTCAAGCCTTAGAAATTCTGATAAAATACATTGTGTTACTGACTGCGACTGAAGTGCATTTAGAAAATTCTAAAAAACAGTGCAATCTGCATACTTCTAACCCACTAAATGCACCTATTGCGAAATCAAATAACCCGGTGAAATATAAAAACACACATTCGTTCCTTCAACATAACAGCACTACCATGCTGCCCCTGAATGGTTACACTTTGTTTAAGTGGACAATTAAAGAGGACCCGAACTGCATTAAAAAAAATGTCTAAATATTTTTGTCTGGTAGCTGACTAAATTCAGCAGAAGTGTCCCAGTTTCATCTCACGTTCATACACGGACATGCTCATGCATACATGTTTGTATAACTGCTACACTGGATTTAGGTTCATGCACAGCTGACCGTACCAAAAAAATCTAATCGATGCCCAGGACCATAATTAACAGGGAAGAAGAGAAGGCAAGAAAGAAGTACTTCAAAATTAGTACGGGCGCCTTTCTCAATGATTCCTCTTTGTCTCCTTAATCACTTTTTGTATTTCCTCCCTTCTGCTCTTGATGAACTTATAATATAAAAATTATCTGGTTCAGTGCAAGTTTCTAAAAGTAATTAAGAGTGTGATCGAACCTGAACTTTTCTCATTTGGTCAGCAAAATGGCGGAGGTTAAATCTGAGTACACAGAAGAGGGTGCAACCATGTTGATGATTTTTCCAGATGAATAAAAAATGCGAAGAAATTGTTAATGAGCAAACTTCATCTTGTCAATTAATTTTTCTATGGAGAATCGGAGTAGCAAATAGTTGTGACAAATATTTCTTACGCAGCCAAAAGGGTTGGAAACTTTACATGATTGACGTGTATCAAATGTTCATTCCTATTGTCTCTTCTTTCTCATATCCGAAAAATCAATGGATCCATGGTACTGTACTACTGTAGTACATCGTTTCTTGTAGATCCATAACATAAATTAATGGATTCATGTACTGTAGTACAATCATTCCATTGAGCTAACTACAGCAGCTTGCCGGTGTTGAATTCAGCGCGCATATTCTGCAGAAGTAAGCATATGTACATGGAAAAAATAAATTAGTCACCGAGGCTGTAGTCACGTCTAGCTGCTCACGTACGAGTACCAATCCATCAGCTTCTTGTGGCCAGCTGATTGATCTAGTGCTCTAAAACCTACTTACGTTATTAATTAGCAATGAAAAAATTAACAGATCAAAAGTAACCGGCGCGCTGCTGCGTCTGTACAATCGGTGCAACCGTGCTTAGCAAAGCTGACTCAATAATTACCTGAAAATTTATGTAGCATCGGTGGTCGCTGCGGCCGCCGGACTGGCCAAAATTAAGAAGATCCCTGCAACTTCCAATCGTTCCGATCGATCGTTGAAAAGCAAGCTAGCTCGTTCACGTCCAGCTGCTCACGTACGACTACCAATCCATCAGCTTCGTGTGGCCGCCGGACTGGCCAAGGAGAAGATCCCTACGACCACGCACGGCATGCAGCGCACATGTCCTGGAGATCAGCGGCCGGATTGGGTTGAACTCCATGCGCCACTGCTGGTTCCGATAGCGCTGCTGCTTCTGTACGATTAGCTTAGCCGTGCTTAGCAAAGCTGACTGACTCTCAATTACATGACGCACTTGACATGGAGATCAATTTATTTAATGTAACTGTACACAAATCCATTATAAAATAGGTCAAATTTATTTAAAACAAATTGTGGAAAAAATCTAAAACTTGCTTAGTATACAACTGAAAATATCCGATATGCCCGCGCACATGCGCGGGCAACACCTTGACGGTCTTTTAAATTTCTTAGATGAGCCGTGGAAACTATTGCAGAGAATCTAATACAAATTTGGTATGTACTAAATCCATAGTATGAAATATGGTTTCCTAAAAAAATCTATTCATATTTTGAAATATCTTTGTTTGAAAATAAGTAATTACCTAATTTTTTTATTAATTGTAATTCTACGAATTTATCTAACTCAACCCAGTGTATATGGGTCAAATTTTTGCCCATTTGACCATGTACTTTTTTTATGTTATATCTAGTTTTTAAATTTAATGGTCAACCGTTAATTGTATTTTTTTTTTACAATATCCAGTTCGGTAAATTTCTTTTTGCCCGGAAGTTTATGCATATGGGGGTCTCGTGCTGAAACTTATTTTTGGTAAATTACGGATCTGTGGAATACGGTTAGAGTAACTGCTCTTGATTGAACGATCTTAGTGTTTGTAGTCACTTTCTTATAATTCTCAATTTCTATGTTTTAACTAAATTTAAAATTGAAATCGTATTTGATTATCGGACATTTGTTTGCAGATGTATAATAGCTAGTTGACTGAGAGATGTTAAAAATCTTTCGTCCAAACACTGTCTCCACATGAATATTTTAGCACTTATTTTTACCTCGGATTCATAAGGAGAAACACATGCTTAGTTTTTTTTTTCCATATATACGATCACAGAGTGAAATAATCAAGGATGGACTCTACTACCGAGCCAATAGAGCTGTGACTAAAAATATTTGCTCCAAGCATTAAATAAAGGCCTAAATAAAGAGCGTTACTTTTTCTCTCTAACTTCCCTTAGTGTGAGGAGCGTTATCCCCAGTGCTCACTGTTCCTCTTTCAAGCTTTTTTTTCTTCGGCTTGTCACTAAATCTGCTTGTTTCCGCCGCCCCCCAAAACCAAATCGCCGCCGCTCTCGATGTTCTCCCTCGCCCACAACTGGAGTTTTAGGTGCTGCTATTGGAGGAAAATGCGACTCGTCGGAGGGTGCGGCCAGGCACCTTGCATACGGACGCCAAGCTTTAGGTTGGTCCTGCATTTTTGCATCCGTGCGGCCGGCAGACTGCAAGGCCTCTACTTGGAAGAGATTAAGGTGCTGGTGGCTGTTGTTGGTTCGGCTCGGTAAGGACATGACCAGAAATTGGTACCAGTTGCTCTCAGCTTTCTTTGATTTTCTAATGCCTAGGTCGAACCATTTGGTCAGCTAGAATATTAGTCATTTCCTGTCAGAGGTTTGAGTGGCTACCTGCAGTATTACAGCCTTATTGACATTTTAGGTTTATATAGTTTGGCATTGTTTCCTGTTTGGGTGTTGAAATTTTCTATTACACAGTTCACACACCAATGATTTTATAGCGACGTTCATGGCAGTTGTCTTTTGCTTATCTAATTAGCACCATGGTTGTCATATGAGATAGATTTTGTCACAATTACCACTAGTAGAAAAACCACCTTTCGTCCAGAGCCGATGAAGCCATTAATCCCGGTTCAGACAAAAACCGGGACCAATGCCTGGCATTGGTCCCGGTTCGAGCTGCCAGGGTCCGTGAGCATTGGTCCCGGTTCGGTTGGGGACATTGGTCCCGGTTCGTGCCACGAACCGGGACCAATGCTCCAGTGCAGGACACGTGGCGTGCCGCGGAGCTTTGGTCCCGGTTCGGCACGAACCGGGACCAATACCCCTCCCCTGCCTATAAATAACCCACCCCCTCTCTTCTCTCCTCTTTTTTTTCTGGTTGGATTGGTGGGAAGTGGGTGCTAGTTTTTTTTTCCTTTGCCACGCACAAGATGTGTTCGATGAAATGCCCGAGCCACACTTAAGTTCACACAAGATGATATCCTCGGCCGAGGTTAGCAACTTTATCCTTTTCATCTGTAATTGATACAGAAATATTGCACGTGTCGATGTACGGTGGTCATTTCACTATTCAAGATGTTATTGTAATGGTATTTGATAAACTTAATTATATGATGCAGATGGATGCACGGATGCGATGGATGTACGGCGAACGACGCAGTTCCGAGTTTATTGCAGGCCTGCATAAATTTCTCGAAGTGGCTGAGGCAAACAAAGTGATAATTTTATGCCTTGTCCATGTGAGAAGTGTCGGAACGTCAGGGAGTACTCTGACCCGAGAACCATTCAAGACCACGTGATTCGGAGAGGTTTCATGCCCAGCTATAATTGTTGGACCAAGCACGGAGAAAGAGGGGTTAGGATGGAAGACAATGAAGAAGAGGAGGATGATGACAACTATCCTATGTTCCCTGAGGAATGCGGTGATACTGTAATGGAAGACGTTGAAGAAGAAGAGGTGAACATCGGGCATCAGATGAGCCCGCTGATGGTCTTGGTGGGGTCATTTCTGATGCAAAGCGAGAATGCGATACAGAAAAGGAGAAGCTAAAGTTGGAGGCCATGCTAGAGGATCACAAAAAGTTGCTGTACCCAAATTGCGAAGATGGCAGCACAAAGCTCGGTACCACACTGGAACTGCTGAAATGGAAGGCAGAGACTGGTTGTTCTGACAAGGGATTTGAGAAGTTACTGAAAATAATGAAGCCGAAGCTTCCAAAGGATAACGAATTGCCCGAGACTACATACGAAGCAAAGAAGGCTATCTGCCCTCTAGGATTAGATGTGCAGAAGATACATGCATGCATTAATGACTGCATCCTGTACCGCGGTGAGGAGTACGAGAATATGGATAAATGCCCGGTATGCAATGCACTGCGGTACAAGATCAGACAAGATGACCCTGGTGATGTTGAGGCGATGACGAGCCCCCCGGAAGAGGGTTCCTGCTAAGGTGATGTGGTATGCTCCTATAATACCACGGTTGAAACGTCTGTTCAGAAACAAAGAGCATGCCAGGTTGTTGCGATGGCACAAAGAAGAGCGTAAGAAAGACGGGAAGTTGAGACACCCCGCCGATGGGTCCCAGTGGAGAAAAATCGACAGAGAGTTCCCGACATTTTCAGATGACGCAAGGAACTTAAGATTTGGTCTAAGTACAGATGGCTTTAATCCTTTTGGGGAGCAGAGCTCCAGTCATAGCACTTGGCCCGTGACTCTATGTATCTACAACCTTCCTCCTTGGTTGTGCATGAAGCGGAAGTTCATTATGATGCCAGTGCTCATCCAAGGCCCGAAGCAACCCGGCAACGACATTGATGTGTACCTAAGGCCATTAGTTGATGAACTTTTGCAGTTGTGGTCCGAACCAGGTGTACGTGTGTGGGATGAGCACAAACAACAGGAATTTGACCTACGAGCGTTGTTGTTCGTAACCATCAATGATTGGCCTGCTCTTAGTAACATTTCAGGACAGTCAAACAAGGGATACAATGCATGCACGCACTGTTTAGATAAGACTGAAAGTATACATTTGGGAAACAAGAACGTGTACCTGGGGCATCGTCGATTTCTTCCGAACAGTCATGCCGTAAGAAAGAAAGGCAAGCATTTCAACGGTGAGGCAGATCGCCGGAAGAAGCCTAACCTCCCTGATGGTGATGTTATATATGACATGGTCAAGGATTTAGAAGTAATCTTTGGAAAGGGTCCTGGCAGTCTATCTGTTCCGAATGACGCTGACAACCACGTACCCATATGGAAGAAGAAATCTATATTTTGGGAGCTACCCTATTGGAAAGTCCTAGAGGTCCGGTCTTCAATCGACGTGATGCACGTGACGAAGAATCTTTGCGTGAACCTGCTAGGCTTCCTGGGCGTGTATGGGAAGACAAAAGATACACCGAAGCACGGGAGGACCAGCAACGTATGAAAGACCCATACAACAAGCAGACGGATAAAGGGCGTCAATACTTAAGCAGCTACGCTCTTACCAAAGCAGAGAAGGAAATCTTTTTTGAATGCCTGAGCAGTATCAAGGTCCCGGCTGGCTTCTCGTCAAATATAAAGGGAATAATAAATATGGCAGAGAAAAAATTCCAGAACCTGAAGTCTCATGATTGCCACGTGATTATGACGCAGTTGCTTCCGGTTGCATTGAGGGGGCTTCTACCGGAAAATGTTCGAGTACCCATTGTGAAGCTATGTGCATTCCTCAATGCAATATCTCAGAAGGTCATCGATCCAGTAACTCTACCAAGTTTACAGAAGGCTGTGGTCCAATGTCTTGTCAGCTTCGAGTTGGTGTTCCCCCCATCATTCTTCAATATTATGACGCATCTCCTGGTTCACCTAGTCGACGAGATTGCCATTCTCGGTCCTGTATTTCTACACAATATGTTCCCCTTCGAGAGGTTCATGGGAGTCTTGAAGAAATATGTTCATAACCGTGCTAGGCCAGAAGGAAGCATCTCAAGGGCTATGGAACAGAGGAGGTCATTGAGTTCTGTGTTGACTTTATTCCTGACCTTAAGCCGATTGGTGTTCCTGAATCGCGGCATGAGGGGAGACTGAGTGGAAAAGGCACGCTAGGAAAGAAAGCACTGATATGTAGGGACGGGCATTCTTTAACTCAAGCACACTACACAGTTCTACAAAGTTCCACCTTCGTGGCTCCGTATATCGAGGAACACAAGAATTATGTACGCTCCAAGAACCCGGGGAGGATGACTCCTGGATTAAAGAAAAACACATGGAGACTTTCGGCAGTTGGTTGCGATTACAGCTCATGAATGACACCACTGTCGGAGATCAGCTCTACTTGTTGGCCGCGTCACCATCTTCGACTGTATTGAATTTCCAAGGGTACGAGATAAATGGGAATACATTTTACACGATCGCCCAAGATAAAAAGAGCACCAACCAAACAGTGGTGTCCGCTTTGATGCAACAGACGAATGGGCAAAAGGACACATACTATGGTTACATAGAGGAGATATGGGAACTTGACTATGGACCTACTTTTAAGGTCCCTTTGTTTCGGTGCAGTTGGGTCAACATGAATGGAGAAGGGATAAAGGTAGACCAGCTGTACGGAATGACAACAGTGGATCTCAAGAATCTTGGTTGTTACAGAACGAACCATTCGTCCTAGCCAATGATGTGGCTCAGGTTTTCTATGTGAAGGACATGTCCTCCAGACCGAAAAAAAGAAAAAATAAGCAAACGAATACATCAGACGATGAGCCAAAGCGTCACATAGTTCTTTCAGGGAAAAGAAACATCGTGGGAGTCGAGGACAAGACAGACATGTCAGCAGATTATGATAAGTTTGATGAAATTCCGCCCTTCACAGTGAAAACTGACCCAAGCATCCCGTTAAATAATGAAGATGCTCCATGGTTACGGCCGAAGCGATCATAGGCCAGGGACATACGCGAAGAAGGGTTCATGGCATTTATGTAAATCAATGTAATGTATTAAACCTTTATGTGATGTGTAGTAATGTATTAAACCTTTATGTGGTGAAAACCATAATACATCACGAATAAAATCACTAACTTTTGTCGGGTCCTAAGCCACGGGGAGCTGAGCGGCCGGCGTATCCAACATAAACACATAGCGATTGACGTGCTCGTCCTCCTCCCTGATACGGCGACGTACCACCTCCTCGGGGGCCGGCTCCCTCTGCACCGAGTGTGGCCCAGTCCGGACATCGCCCCTCGCATCCAACAGGCCGGACATCATCGCCGAGATCTGAAAAAATGAGTGGGGAATTTGATCAAACACCTAGGTAGGGGAGGGAGAGGGCAGCACCTTGGGGATTTTGTATTCGGTCGACGAACTGAACGATTTTCTATATAGAACAAAACACACGGTTTCTCCTGCATACAGCCCAACGCTGGCTCGTGAGTGCCCGCATATCAAATGCAGCGTTTGGGCGTATGCAGGGAGTCCGAATGTTTTGTGTTTGAGCGCCACTTCGATCCAAGCAGCGGTAAGACGTCTCTAATAATCTACAACCGTCCAGCAAGACATCTCTGATGATCTGCAACCGTTTGGAACGGTCGCAGGCCATCAGAGACGTCTTGCCGCTGTTTGCCCAAAGATGCCTCTCCGAGTGACGCTGGAATGTTTTGTGTGAGTGAGTAACCTGTCAGAGGAGGGGGGCTATATATAGGGTACGTGTGCTTCTTTTGTCCCGGTTGGTATAGTGAGTAACCTGTCAGAGGAGGGGGGCTATATATAGGGTACGTGTGCTTCTTTTGTCCCGGTTGGTAATACCAACCGGGTCATGTGGCTCACGAAGTGGTCGTGATGGTACTGCTGATCCAACAGCTCACAATCCCTCAAAAGAAACACACCCCTGATCCAACGGCTCACAAGCGCTTGAAAGAAACACACGATCCGTGTGCTTCTTTAGTCCCGGTTGGTAACACCAACCGGGACTAAAGACGGGCCTTGCGGTCACGACACGTGTCCTCCCCCAGCGCTTCCCTGGGCACGTGTCCTCCCCCAGCGCTGCCCTGGAGGTCTTTATATATTGTCGCCGACGGGGTAAACCCTAATCCACCATTCCTAGCCACGAACGCATCGTCTCCACGAGATGGATCCGCCACGCCCGCCGCAGCGCCTTCTGGACGAGGTCGAGCGTGCTCGGCAGAGCGCGCTTGGGCGCTACCGCGGGAGCCTATCCCGCCGTATGCCTACGAGCCGTGCACCTCCACCAGCCGCCGCCGCACCTCCACCAGCCGCCGCCGCACCTCCCGACGAGGACGACGACGACGACTTCGACTGGAGCGACCATGGGGAAGAGGGCGGCGGGCCGCAGATGCAGCAGGCCATTGAAGCCTCCTTGCAGCCTGTCCGCGACGACCATGTCCAGCGAGCCAAGACTGCCTACCAGCTCAAGGCGAAGGAGGCTTCCGAGCTGGAATGGGCGCTGAAAGACTCAAGATCCATGCATCTTGCCCTCCGCCGCAAACGTGCGGGCGAGAACCTGGCGGCCGCGAACGGGGCTGGCTCCTCCCGCCGTTCCCCCTAATCGTACGGCCTCCGAGCCAGCAAGTCCGTTTATGTAGAAATGTAACTGTGTTATGAAAACTGTTAGTGATGTGTAATAACGTATTAAACCTTTTATGTAACTGTGTGGAACTCTTCCGTGGACAAGTGGTAGCCGTGCATATGCGCATAAGGGCCAGGTCCCGGGTTCGAGTCCTCACTTCTATCTAAATGACAAAGCCGGGGTGGAGTCCCCCCTCCGGTCTTGTTGTTGTTGTTCTTTTATGTAACTGTGTGGGGATGTTGTATTAAGGGTGTACTCCCTCCGTTCCATAATATAGATGTTTTAGGTGTTACACATGTTGCCTAGATTTATACAAAAAAGAGTGGATATGTAACAGATAATTAAAAATTAAAAAGGTTTTTGAAATAAACAGATAATTATTACAAGAAATAAGAAAAAGATAATTAAATCAATAGATAAAAAGAAATAAGAAAAAGACAATTAAATCAAAAGTATGCAAAACAAATTTAGTTAATGCATTTTTAATTGATAAAAAGAAATAAGAAAAAGATAATTATTCATATTCCTTATTTTTTTTGATAATAATAAACATATTATTGTATTATTTGGATTTATAATAATAGACATATAAATAGATGGGGTTCATTTTTCTTAGCATTTTGATACATTAATCATAATTTTCTGATAAACAGATTAAAAGTTATTGATTTTACAAGTTTAAATCATTTCCTGGAAATTATATAAAAGAAAACAAAAAAAATTCGAAAAGCCCATTTAAAAGGCCTTTGGTCCCGGTTGTTATTACCAACCGGGACGAAAAGCGGCCCAAAATTGCGCGAAGTTCAAGCGGCCCAAAATTTGACCTTTGGTCCCGGTTGTTCTTACCAACCGGGACCAAAGACCCTTTCGTCCCGGTTGGTAATAACAACCGGGACCAAAGGCCTTTTCTTTATAACGCCTCACTCCTTGTCCTTCCCCATTCATCCCCAAATCGACGAGCATTCTCAACCGGCGCGTGTTTCCTCTCCCACGACGAAGCCCTGCCGCCGCCGCCGCCCGTGGCCCTTCTCCGGTCGAAGCGCCGCCGACGCCGCCACCCGCGCCGCCTCGAGCCGGAGTACTTGCGCGCCGCTGCCCGTGGCCGTCCTTGCCGCGCGCGCCCGGCCGTGGCCTCCTCCCTTCTCCGGTCAAAGCGCCGCCGACGCCGCCACCCGCCTCGAGCCGGACGACGCCGCCGTCTCCTGCGCCACCGTGTCTCCTGCGCCACCCGAGCAAAATGTATAATTAAGTCCATACTAGCAAAATTAATATTAGTAGTGTTAGTAATATTAGTAATGTTAGCAAATTTTAGCAATTGTTAACATGTTAATATTTCTAAAATGTTGTTAGTAATGTAAGATTTTAGTAGTGTGTTAGTATGTTATTAGTCCAATTAGCAAATTTAGCAAATGTTAGGAAATGTAGTGTTTAGTGTTAGTGTTAGTATAGGAAATTTTAGTGTTAGGAAATAGCATTTTGTATAGGAAATAGCATTTTAGGATTTTAGTGTTAGGAAATAGCATTTTAGGATTTTAGTGTTAGGAAATAGCATTTTAGGATTATGTAAATTTGTTTGTTTCTGATACTCTAATAATCCAAAAATTATGAATCCAATTGTGTTAACTTTGTATTGCACTAGCCTAGCACTCCTAATTTTTGTAGAATTAATTAAGCAACAGAATTAATTAGGTATTCAAATAAAGATTGTAGCCACTTCTGTACTATAACAATTTTAATTGTCATTTGGTTAATATAATTAAGTTGAATCCACTTCTGGACTAAAACAAATGTGTAAAGAATTTGGTAGATCATTTTGAGTCAAATCCAATTTGGTAGATGTATCTTGACATATGGAACAAGTTACCCAACTAAAGTTCTGTGGCATACCTTGAACAGATAAATATCTGTAGCCTATTTAGAGAAACCCAAAAATAGATGTGGTCTACCAAGTGGCAAACATTGTAGGCCACCAAACTGCATGAGAAAAAACAATCTGACGGACATCTAGCTCATAGGACTATCGCGTTAAGCACAGTATGCTAATATGTAAAAGTAAGTTCCTGCTGAAAAAACGACTGCTAAGTAGTATACATAGTTAGAGGATCACTGATACTGAACATTTTAAGAATGATGGGAAGACCTGCTCAAAGATTCTCTGAAGCTAAAAAATAGTACACCAGACGGTATGGACTTGCCACGATGAGTAAAAACGTGATTATTTGGAGTGAAAAATTTGCATATGAGAATTTGATCAGAGCAGCACAACTTACATAACCTTCATGTGTCATATAGCTATTCAACGTATGCAAGTATGAGTAAAGTCTCAATTGAAACAAACATAAAGTCCATTAGCAAATCTGCAGATTTGAAATGAATTGAAATTATTTGGTGCAGGCTAGCTACAAATATAGCCCGACCCCATATGTCTTATACAAAAAATACAGAGAAAAGGCAATCGTATTAATATTTGGATCAAAAGAACTCACTCGGTGGTCCATAGTAAGAATTGCAGGAATTCCTCATTCGAATGTTTTGTTTTTATAAATTTCGAGCCTCCGTAGAAACCATGTTTCTAAAAAACTGTGTAGCTCAAGTACTCCATGGAGCTAACTGTGTGGCCAACAGAGTGAAATCTAGCTATCCGATCTACAGACAAAACAATACTTTGTAAGATATGATTTTACTTTTTTTACAAATATGTAAAAGTTTGTATAAGTTAAGTGCCCAACATATGGAAAAATATTATAGGCATCGTCCTGGAACTGGTACGTCTCTTCCCTGTATGGTTAAAGGCTAACATACCATGCCTATAATCAGAGATTTAGCATGTTTTCGAATTGGCAAACAACATGTAGTTTATCTAAATAAAAAACATCAACAAATTTGGTTTCCAGGTGTAAAATAAAAAAGCTTCTGCAAATTAAGCATCCTATAAATCACCGAGACAACTGAACATTGCATCATCTAATCAGTTCTATAATATATAATGGACCTTTTCCATTCAGACATGAATATATGGGTACAAATTTTTCATCTTAACATTAGACATCTATAATTGGGGCTTCAAGCGTTGAATCTTCTTAGTCACTTACCACAATACTGCTCAGTTTACGAAGATAAAGAACTGCGAAAAAAATAAAAGAGCTACTACCTGAAGTTTCTGAACGTGTACTTACATCAGTCAAGTTCAAAGTTGCAAGGAGCTTAAGTAACCTACAATCAGTGAGCAGCAAGGGAATTTGCTTGTGTATTACTTGCAGCGTGTACAATCAGCTTCAAGAAGAATGATCTCACGTTAAGTTCTGAAACAAAAACAGCCAGCTAACACAAGCAAGCAAAAAAGTCCACTGGGCTACCCCCTTTCGACGCACGTCTATGGGGGTAGACGGAAACGTTAGGGTTTTTCCAGCGGATTCAGGGTTTCGCCGAAGCGGGGCCCCGGAGCGTCGGAACCCCACCCAAACCTAGGTTGTGCCATACCATATGTGGACAAGTGTGTTGTGTGTTTCAAATGTCCAAGAATCTACTCCTAGGTGTGACCGACATCACCGGCTTCACCGACTCTCTAGTGAGTTCCTGCACTTAGAGGTGAAAACTCCCCTTTCGGGCGAACCGGATGGAATCTTGTGTCGATTTGGGGTAGACTTTGGTTTCTCATGTTCCTATGGCCTGACCTAACACAAGCAAGCAAAAAAGTCCACTGGGCTACCCCCTTTCGACGCACGTCTATGGGGTAGACGGAAACGTTAGGGCCCCGGAGCGTCGGAACCCCACCCAAACCTAGGTTGTGCCATACCATATGTGTACAAGTGTGTTGTGTGTTTCAAATGTCCAAGAATCTACTCCTAGGTGTGACCGACATCACCGGCTTCACTTTCTCTCTAGTGAGTTCCAACACTTAGAGGTGAAAACTCCCCTTTCGGGCGAACCGGATGGAATCTTGTGTCGATTTGGGGTAGACTTTGGTTTCTCATGTTCCTATGGCCTGACCTAACCCAACCAAGCAAAAAAGTCCACTGGGCTACCCCCTTTCGACGCACGTCTATGGGGTAGACGGAAACGTTAGGGTTTTTCCAGCGGATTCAGGGTTTCGCCGAAGCGGGGCCCCGGAGCGTCGGAACCCCACCCAAACCTAGGTTGTGCCATACCATATGTGGACAAGTGTGTTGTGTGTTTCAAATGTCCAAGAATCTACTCCTAGGTGTGACCGACATCACCGGCTTCACCGACTCTCTAGTGAGTTCCTGCACTTAGAGGTGAAAACTCCCCTTTCGGGCGAACCGGATGGAATCTTGTGTCGATTTGGGGTAGACTTTGGTTTCTCATGTTCCTATGGCCTGACCTAACCCAACCAAGCAAAAAAGTCCACTGGGCTACCCCCTTTCGACGCACGTCTATGGGGGTAGACGGAAACGTTAGGGTTTTTCCAGCGGATTCAGGGTTTCGCCGAAGCGGGGCCCCGGAGCGTCGGAACCCCACCCAAACCTAGGTTGTGCCATACCATATGTGTACAAGTGTGTTGTGTGTTTCAAATGTCCAAGAATCTACTCCTAGGTGTGACCGACATCACCGGCTTCACTTTCTCTCTGGTGAGTTCCTGCACTTAGAGGTGAAAACTCCCCTTTCGGGCGAACCGGATGGAATCTTGTGTCGATTTGGGGTAGACTTTGGTTTCTCATGTTCCTATGGCCTAACCTAACCCAACCAAGCAAAAAAGTTCACTGGGCTACCCCTTTCGACGCACGTCTATGGGGGTAGACGGAAACGTTAGGGTTTTTCCAGCGGATTCAGGGTTTCGCCGAAGCGGGGCCCCGGAGCGTCGGAACCCCACCCAAACCTAGGTTGTGCCATACCATATGTGGACAAGTGTGTTGTGTGTTTCAAATGTCCAAGAATCTACTCCTAGGTGTGACCGACATCACCGGCTTCACCGACTCTCTAGTGAGTTCCTGCACTTAGAGGTGAAAACTCCCCTTTCGGGCGAACCGGATGGAATCTTGTGTCGATTTGGGGTAGACTTTGGTTTCTCATGTTCCTATGGCCTGACCTAACCCAACCAAGCAAAAAAGTCCACTGGGCTACCCCTTTCGACGCACGTCTATGGGGTAGACGGAAACGTTAGGGTTTTTCCAGCGGATTCAGGGTTTCGCCGAAGCGGGGCCCCGGAGCGTCGGAACCCCACCCAAACCTAGGTTGTGCCATACCATATGTATACAAGTGTGTTGTGTGTTGTAAATGTCCGGTATCCTACTCCGGGGTGTGACCGGCTTCACTTTCTCTCTGGTGAGTTCCTGCACTTAGAGGTGAAAACTCGCACTTCGGACGAAATGGGGGCAATCTTTTAAAAACTCTATAAATTTGTAATGAAGTAAATTTATAAAATTTAATATATTAATAAAACTCTATAAATTTATAAATTTGTAATGAAGTAAATTTATAAAATTTAATATATTAATAAAATTTAATATATTAATAATAAAACTCTATAAATTATAAATTTAGTAAATTTATAAAATTATAATAAAACTCTATAAACTCTCATGTTCCTATGCCTTTTTTTTTGAGATTCCATCAACTTAAAAAAAAAAATATACGTCGGCATAGGGTTCCAACTAGTTATATGTTAGGGCAGCGCGCGCGGGGGCCTCATCTTCCCCAAAATTGCCCGCGCGCGCTGCCCTGCACCCCACCCCCGCCGCCGCACCCCACCCCGCCGCCGCCGCCGCCGCCGCCCCACCGCACCCCACCCCACCCCCGCCGCCGCCGCCCCACCCGCACCCCTCCCTACCCCCACCCGCACCCCACCCCTGCCGCCGCCGCCGCACCCCCACCCGCACCCCACCCCGCCGCCGCCGCCGCTGCCAGGCTCGCCCCACCCCCACCCCCAGCCGCACCCCTCCCTACCCCCACCCGCACCCGCACCCCACCCCCACCCGCACCCCACCCCACCCCACCCGCACCCCACCCCCACCCCACCCCACCCCACCCCCACCCCACCCCCACCCCCACCCGCACCCCACCCCCACCCCACCCCACCCCCACCCGCACCCGACACTCGTTGGTTATGGTGGGTTATTGGTTGTGTATATTGTTGTACCGTTAATTGCGCACATGCTTGTTTCATTTACATGGATCAAATCTGTAATACTATGTACTGTTTAGGTTGTTTAATTAGCTCCATTTCTTGCTTGTGATATCATGCTTTATTGGTTTAATTAGCTAGGGGTGTTATACCTCTCCAACGGGCTGATTCGTTTTAGGTTGTTTAATTAGCATGAACCATTTTAGGTTGCTATTTTAGGTTGCTATTTAGCTAGTTTAGGTTGTTTAATTAGCATGAACTCATAAATATAGGAGACACCTCGACCACTCTGCCATCCCGAAGCCCGTGTTATTCGAAGCCCGTGCTGAGGAGGGGCCTCCTCGGTGCCCCTGTTTCATCGCCCCGCTTCCGGAGCACGTCCTCGACCTTCTCCGGCCACCGATCACGCTTCGAGGGTATAAATCTTTCGCCTCTCTTGCTGCATAGGTTTATTTTGGTCTAGATCACCAAGTCAGTCGCGTAACCCGAGTCAGATCCCATCCGGAAGGGTTACAAATTTATAAATATGCAGGATTGTCCATCTTTGCATATTTATAACCGTAACACTTCCGGGTTGTCCTGTTGGACAGTCCGAGTACGTGTAGATCGGGTCGTGTTCCATGTTCTACCCCTTCCTGAGACGGAATTTCGGCAGCACCTCCCTGTTGTTCTTCGGATGCACACCCTCTCGGCTTGACAAGCTCGAGACGTGTATTCTGAAGAACAGCGGGGAGGTGCTGCCGAAATTCCGTCTCGGGTCGGGGTAGAACATGGAACACGGCTCGATCTACACGTACTCGGGCGGGATAGGCCCTCCTATTAGAAGTGTAGGTGAACCCTTGCATGCTGTAAAGATTAAAATTTGACCGTAATTAATCTGGTGACACTAAATCATTTTATTATTACTTGGTGCATATTAAAAGACTGCGTGGTTTTTTGCTCCCAATAAAGCAGAGGATGGCTGATAATGGGTGGATGTACAGTGGCCGTGTCGATAAGATTAAAAGAACAGAGGAGTGGGAGATGAAGACCAATATATTAGTGAAGGAGTTAGGGCGTGGTTCAAAGGCAAAAGGAGTTCGTGGAAGGTGCCCTTGCACTCATTGCAAGAATCGTGACCGTCAAGGAAAGGAAGATATGACTAAACATCTTTGGTTGTATGGGTATACGCCTAACTACGTCACGCATGTCAAATTTGATCAGTACGAACGTCTCAGAGTTGGGGTGATGCGGCAGCGGATCGATGGCAATGAGTACGATGGGTTGAGAAACATGCTAGATGATCACCATGCTGCTTACATGCCGGATTCGCCACCTCCACAGGAGGAACAGGAGGAACCGGAGGCACCGGAGGAACCAGAGCCAACCGCGAAGGCTTTCTATGAGACGATGGCCTCGGCTACGAAGCCTCTATACGAGGGTGCAAACCAGAGCCAGCTCGATGCCGTAGCTCAACTACTAAGTGACAAGTGTCAGTTCTCCACCACCCGTGCAGGCTTTGAAGCTAATCTGACAACAACTGGTAACATGTTGCCCAAAGGGCATTGTCTGCCAAAATCCATGCACGAGGTGAAGAAACTATTGGGATCGCTCAGCATGGATTATGAAAAGATTCATTGTTGTCCAAAAGGATGCCTGTTGTTCCGGAAACAATATGCGAATGACAAGTACTGTAGCCTTTGTGGGGCCTCTAGGTATGAGGAGAAAACGCTGCCTGATGGTCGGAAGAAGCAGGGAAAAATCCCTGTGAAGGTTCTTCGGTACCTCTCATTCATAAAAAGAATGCAGCGGCTTTTCATGTCCGAGGAGTCTGCCAAACAAATGACTTGGCACAGGAAAGGGAAGAGATACGTCGACGAGTTAGGACGGGAAAGGATGGGACATCCATCTGATGGTGAGGCATGGAAGAACTTCGACTTGAAACACCCCCTTAATTCAGCAGATGCTCGGAATGTCAGAATTGCAATAGCAACAGATGGGTTCAATCCATATGGGATGTCGACTGCGTCGTACAGCTGCTGGCCCGTGTTTGTTATTCCGCTCAATCTCCCTCCTGGGGTACTAATGCAAAGGAAGCACATGTTTCTGTCGCTGATCATTCCAGGGCCCGAATACCCGGGGAAGAATTTGAGTGTCTACATGCAACCGCTTGTGGATGATTTGCACCACTCATGGCACAATGGGACGTGGACATACGACCGAGCATCAAAGAAAAACTTCTTGATGAAAATTTGGTTCCACTATTCCATGCACGACCTACCCGGGTATGCCCTATTCTGCGGATGGTGTACAGCTGGTAAATGGCCATGCCCAGTGTGCAGGAACCAACTTGAGTTCCTTTGGCTAAAGTCAGGTCGCAAGTATGTCGCGTTTGACAAGCATCGACAGTTCCTCGAAGGAAGCATCCTTATCGAGAAGACAAAAAAAACTTCACGAAGGGCATAGTTGTGCGTGAAGAAAAAGCGATACCGAAGTTCGATGGTGCAAAAGTTGATGCCGAGCTACGTGCTCTCGTGCCTGCTGAGGGATCTATCCGAAAATTTCAGGGGTATGGTGTAACGCACAACTGGACTCATGTGGCAGGCTTAACGCAGCTAGAGTATTACAAGGACCTCGAACTTCCCCATAACATCGATGTGATGCACACCGAAAAGAATGTTGGAGAGATGATCTTTCACACAGTCCTGAACATTACTAAGAAGACAAAGGACAATGTGAAGGCTAGAGTTGATGTTCAGAAGCTCTGTGATAGGGAGAGATTACACATGCGGCCTCCGAACCCTCGTCAAAAAAATTGGTTTAAGCCAAATGCCGACTACTGCCTTGATAATATCCAAAAGAAGGAGGCATTGAAGTGGCTCAAAAACATCGCCGTGATGTTCCCTGATGGTTACTGTTCCAATATAAGTAATGGAGTCAATCTTCTTACATCAAAAGTCACTGGGCTGAAGAGTCACGACTATCACATATGGATTGAGCGGTTGATGCCGGTGATGCTTCGAGGGTATCTCCCCGATAGTATCTGGCGAGTGCTTGCGGAGTTGAGCCATTTCTTCCGCACGCTCTGTGCGAAACAGATATGTCCCCTGATTATTGCGAAGCTGCGTGATCTTGTGCCGGAGTTGCTATGCAAGTTAGAGATGATCTTTCCGCCAGGCTTCTTTGTTCCGATGGCACATCTCGTTGTGCATCTCGCGAACGAGGCACTCTTGGGTGGACCGGTGCAGTTTCGTTGGCAGTTTTGTATTGAGAGAGAGTTTAAGTACATTCGAAACATAACTGGAAACAAAGCTAGGATTGAAGCATGCATAGCTGAGGCAACAATACGTCAGGAGATGGCAGACGCCGTGACAACGTACTTTCCCGATGAAGTTGCCACTATGCATAACCCGGTCACTCGGTACAATGTCGACGAGCCCAAGAATGACCCCAAGCTCCTCCTCTTCCAATGTCCCGGTGGCAAGGCCGGTGCCGGTGAAAATTGTAAATTGACCAAGGAAGAGAAGGATTGCATAATGCTCTATGTGCTTATAAACATGACGGAAGTACTCGATTTCATGAGGTAAATGGTGAACAAATTACTTTGCAACTAGTAACTCAGTTTCGGTCTAATACGTATTTTCTCCTTTTAGGCAATTCCAAGATGAATACTGGTTGGGAACGGTGGATCCCGATCCCGCGGAGCTGGACACTCTTCTGAAAGAGGGTGCTCACGGAGGAAAAAAATTTGTGTCTTGGTTCATGGGAAAAGTAATTTCTAACGTGTCCCTATTACCTTGCAATATGTGACTTGTCCCTCTTATTACACGTAACTAATGCACAAAACAATTTGAACCGTACTTGTAGGGAGCTGATCCCAACGTTGAGATGACAGATGAGCTGAGATGTGTTTCCCAAGGATTTAACCGTACCGTCATGAAGTATGAGAAGTATGATGTGAATGGGTTCCGCTTCCATACAGAGTATCACCAGAATAATCGTCCTGGAGCAAAAACTGTAAATACTGGGGTCTTCACCAAAGGATCCAGAGGAGCCGATGGAGCCAATTACGTAGATTACTACGGAAGGTTACAGAACGTATACGAGCTGACGTTCAATCGTACAAACATAGAACTCAAGCTCGTTGTGTTCAAGTGCCACTGGTTCGACCCATGCACTGGACCACATGGTGGACAGAGAAGTGAGCCTTCCATTGGGTTAGTTGAAGTTAAGCCTTCAACCACCTATACCGGAGCCGATGTCTATATTGTGGCTCACCAAGCCAAGCAAGTTTATTATTTGCCCTACCCATGCCAGAAAGAGAACCTCAAGGGCTGGGAAGTCGTGTTCCGGGTATCCCCACATGGTAAGCTACCCAGGCCCTCCGACGACGATTACAACAACATTGACCCTAAAACATACGAGGGAATTTTCTATCAAGAGCAAGAGGACTTCGGGCACTTTGACTTACAAATAGGTGGTCTCGAGGAACTCGAGAACAATGCACACACTCATGGTGAGTCAGTGGTCGATCTGAAGGACATAGATGTGCTCTCGAAGTTTCATGCGGAAAATGACGACGATGACGAGCCTGGCGATGAGCTTCCGCCCTACTACTCACGTGATAGTGATAGTGATAGTGATAGTGAGAATGAGAACCGACACCCTGATGAGGAGAGTGATGACGATAGGTATTTATTTTTGGTATCTACATGTTATTATGTCTTTTATTCTTTAGTATTTATTTTTTGACATGCTTCTTCATTGCATTATGTCTTTATGCTTAGTGTCTACATTTTATTATGTCTCGATGCTTACTTGTTTTCTCTTTCTCAATGCAGTTGATTGAACAATATGAGCCAGGGCAAGGAAAGCGCTTCTGGTGGTCCTTCTCCCGGTGCTACGCCGATCCGACGCTCACCTACTATCAGCCGGGGAGATATGGGGTTCACCCTGTCGCCGTCTCCGCAATAGATGTAGGGTCTTGGGCGTCTAGACATCTAGCTATATATGTATGTATCTATTTGATGATGGTCCTATGTGTGTATCACCTGATGATATAGCATTTTGTTTGATGATATATGGAGCCACTGTGTGATCTTGTTTGCTGTGAATTTATCGTGATTTTTGATTATTTTTTTGCTATTTTTGCTGCAAAAAACGAGCTGCTGGACAGGACAATACCAGGAGCGCCCAGCTGCCTCCACGTGGCAGATCTGTGCCGACGGTTTTTGCCGTCGGCACAGGATCCTACCCCTGGCCCGGCCTGTGCGGGCCCACAGGCCGCTGTGCCGACAACCTAGGTGCCGACGGTGCGTTTCTGGCCGTCGGGAACAGCTGTGCCGACGGGTTATGTCTGTGCCGACGGCCAGGTGGCCTATGCCTACAGGGCCCTATGCCGACCACCCTGTGCCGACGGTGACCGTCGGTATAGGTGTGTGCCGACGGTATCGGGACCTTTGCCGACGGGCTTCGGCCGTCGGCACAGCTGGTCATTCCTGTAGTGGCTATAGCTTTGCATTGGGCTAGCTAGCTTGGTTGTACGCATCTGGAGCTAATCGATGGGCAACTGAAAATCCCATCAACTCAGCAGATAGAGCAGTAAAAAAGGATAATCACGTGCATTACCTGGGTCTATGTTGTCCGCGTGCATGAGAAAATTCGATCCTGCCTGCACACCGCATACATCAGGCAAGCTTCAATCTTCCGATATACATGGCTAATGCCGAGGTTACCATTGAAATCTTGCATACATGTCTGTACGCGGCCGAAAGTGGATCGGCCGGCGACACGGAAGCGGATACAGTGGTAACGGCAGCGTAAATAGACATGTAGCGGGATCGGAATACGTCGTCGGCGGCCAGAATACGTCGGCGTCTACATCAGTAATCAAATCGGTGAAGTACGCATACATCATCAGTTACCAATTAAATCTCTTTTTTGAAACTACCAATACCAATTAAATCTCTATTGAACCTTTGAACCAAAAAGAAACTGCTCCTTGCCAGCAGCCTCCTCCTTCAGACGTTCAAGGACTCACATTAGAGGATCCATCTGTATGAATCTGGATTTAGTTGCATGCACACCACGGCATCACGCGGAGCATGCACCAGCTGCTGGCTTCTTTGTAGTATATATGCTGACATGAACATATGACGTTATATTCCGATCGCCTGCATGAAGCCGCCGCCGTATTCCCACGATGCACAGCCAATCGACGAAGTAGACTCTCACCCTGTGCATGCGTCCTCAACGTTGATTAGGTTTTCAATCTCATGCATATACCATGCTAGAACACAGCCATACAGGATGAATCGATCGATAGATTTACCTGCGTCGCGCACACACAGCCAGGCAGCCAAAGTTATCCATTGACGTTAGCTGATGGGTAGGGAGGGCGATTGGTTTTAGTAGACGGCAGCGGCGGCGTGATATTGGAAGCCGGAACCATTGATGATTTTTGTTTCAGATTAGATTGAACGGGCACGTGAGAAAATAACTAATGGCATTGGTGGGTAATTATTGTCAACTCTGATTTACTTAATGGTCGTGATTTACTCGTTTATTTATCCGATGGTTGGATGTTTCTGTTTTTTGTGGGATTTTCTAGCTAATTCTCATATAGTTGGCAGTAATGTACAGTGTGGTTTAAACCGTTGCTTACCACATCTTAAACATGTGTTTTCGAAATAAAATTACACTGCACACCCTTTATTGTTCCTGGTGCATGCTACCCACTGTCTAGGATAATATTTCTACATTGTGGTTTAACAGTTCGTTGCCTTCAAAGTTAATAATGTTTGAGTATTTGAAGCAAAACTTGCTTATGGTGATTTGGCAACAAGATGTTTATTGGAGCATTATGCTTGGATTTTTTGTTAAATATGCTTATTAAACAACACCATGGTTCATAGTACACAACTGCAAAACAAAACCAACTGCAAATTTAAGTTCTTAGCAGCAGAATAGTACGTAACATACTTTGGATCAACAATTATATCGTAGGATCACTGCAGCAAATATCTCATCAGACCACCATCAGAGTTGTACTTTAAACAAAACTGCCATGAACCTCTGTGAAACCATTGGTATGTGACCTATTAAGACATGCGCACTTTGGTTTGAAGATAAACAAAAACCATCTGAAGGAGAAAATTGATGTACCCAAATAGGGGAGAAAAGGGAAAGTATGACCCCTAATGTAGAATTATGAGATTGGCGAAATAGGTGGATGTTGTATTGAGCCTCATGGGCGAGTATATATGGGTACAAGACTTGGAGGGCAAGAAACCTCTCCTAGAGATAAGGTAGGAGACGGATTACATATTAAAAGTAGATTATGGGCTAACCAGAAATTAGAGAAATCCTAGAAAATCCCACAATAATCAGAAACATCTGTCCGTTTATTACCGTAATTAGCCGATCACAGCCATACAATCAGCCTCTTCACATGAAAGTTCAGAAAAATTACCCACCAATGCCCTTAAGTAATTCTCTGCGTACCTCTTTGACGTCTACCTAAAAGATTATACAAGCTGATAGGTTAAGAGTCAACCATGAAATAGCACGCGCAGCAGCCGCCGCCATATTCCCATCGCCTTGCACATCCTCACCTACGCTGCTGAGGACGCTGCCGTTGCCGCGTACTCGCCCAGGTTTGCCATCCGATTCTTCTCCCTGTGGATCCATACGTAGACATATTCAAGCGTGTACTCACATACGCACGCTGCCGACGCCGCCGTGTGCCGATCGCCTGACATGTCATACGGGATGGTGCAGCCGCCGCACATCTCCTGCAGATGCACTCCGCGGATCCACGTCGCCATGCATGCACACGAGTCTTTCAATCTCATGCATACGCACCATGCAGGCACCAGCTAGGATGCGGATGGATCGATCGATCGAATTAGGACGTCATGCATACACATCGGACAGCCCAAGCCCCAAAGCCAAGGTAATTACACGTTAATATTAATTCGTCTCTCCTCGAGCACGAGCCGTGTGAGCGACTTCAGTTCAGGGCAGGTCTCGTCCCTCTCCTCTCGTCCGCCCCCGTGTGGCAGCGGGAGGGGAAACCCTAAACCTAGTCCCTTGGCCGTCCCTCTCCGCTCCCTCCCCTCGCCGTCGCCATTGATCTCGGCCGGGCACAGCCTGGCTGGCCGGCGGCGGCGAGGATCGTTTGTCCTCCCGAGTCGAGGGGGCCGGCGCGGGCCGGTGTCCTTGGCGGAGGCGTGGCGCTACCGGGTGCCACGGCGTCCTCCTCGGCAGCGCGTGGCGGCGGCCGTCGCTAGGGCGTGGACGGACGGCAGGGGAGGAGGCCTCTGTCTTTCACGGCGGCGGCGGCGACCCGGGGCCTCCATGATGGCGGCTGGGAGGTGGGGTTGGATCCTGCCGGCGTCGGCACCCTGGATGCGGCGGCTGGCTTCGCTGGCCTGCGGATTTCAGGCGATGGCGGCGCGGATCAGATCTCTGCGAGGAGTGAGGAGCAGTGAGGGTTCCGATCTTGACGTCCTCCTGCCTCTCTGGTTCCTTTGCGGCGGATCTTGGAGGAAAGAGTGTCGGCCGGCGAGAGCTGGGCTCCGATGGCGGAGCCGACGACGGCGGCGCCCGCGGGCGTTGTTACCTTGTTGAAGGAGTCGTTGCTGCGACCTCTAGCCTCCCTCCCTGATGCTCCGGAGGAAACTCCAGATTTGGGTGTCCCGGATCGCACGATGGCGGCACTTCCGGTGTCGTTCTCCTCCTTGGGGGCATTGTGTTGGAGCACATCCTGGCTGGAGAGGTCTGATGGTGGAGCGGCGTGCCATTTTCCGCGTCGACAATGGTGACTCGGCAGCATGGTGCAGTGGGGTCTCGGCGTGGATGCGTGCTAATGAACAAGGGCATGGCGGTGGTGCTGTTTGGCGTCATGGCGACGTCGCCGGCTGGCCTTGCAAGGTCATGGCGTTGATCTTTGCCTGAAGATGGGTTAGAGGGAGATGGCGGAAGCGACTTCTGTAGCGCGCATGCGGTGCGCGTTGAGGGTCTGCTGGACCGGTACTCCGGTTGTAGATGATGCGCGTAGGTGGGAGGTCAAGGCATGCGGCTTTGATCATGTCCACCTCCATCATAGTTGTAGCGACTTTTTGTTGCCGAACGGTGGACTTCGGTTTGATCAGTGTTCTAACTTGTAAGCTTTGTTGAATAATTGCGGATGGCTGTGTGCATCATTTTGATGCAGAGGCCGGGATCCGCACCCCCTTATCTAAAAAAACGTTAATATTAATTTCTTTTTGAGTGATGCATGTACTTTTTAACAATACATCATATACTTTTTAGAAATTTGTCATTAATTTCTTTTGAGTGCTACATATACTTTCTAGAAACAAAGGTGCGCATATATACGCCTATGAGTATTTCAATATGCAAGAAAAGATTACTAACATATTAAACTACTCGAGTAAACGCCAGCAATTGGAACCACGGATCGATGGATTAGCAACAGAAAAATACCTAGGATAAGATTCAGCAATTGGAACCACAGATCGATAGTAGCAGCAGAAAAATACCTAGGATCAGATTGGCAGCAAAAGAGGACCACGGATTCAAGCTGACAGCGTAGAGAAACGTTTTTGGGGATTTTCTGGCTGAGCTGCCCTCACGCTCCTCTTCAAACTTTTGGTTCGTCCACCCACGAACCCCTTAACCTGTGCAGTTTTCTAACATTATATGAAAGACCATAGTCTTCTCAATGTTTCGTAATTACAGATGTACACTGCTAAATACAAAAAAGGATTTAGTTTCCTTTTTTATTTACAAATTCATGACATAGCCTGTCGATAGCTAATTTGATATTCTGCTTCACTTGCCCAATTGCTTGGTTTGATGAATTCGGTTTTAAATATTTGCAAATATTTGGGATGTTTTTTGGAGACAATAAATAGCTGAGCTGTAAAAACTCATGGCCTCAGGATTTTTTAGCCTGCTAGAGTCTACGTTTTATGAGCAATTTATTGTTTAATCAGAGCCTTCATAGATTGGAAGTAGAACAGAAAAACTACTCTTATGTCCTTCCGTGGCTCAGAATGATCATAATATTTATTAATACTACAGTTTGATTTGAATAGTGTTTTCCGATTTTTTGTCGCTAGCGTAGGTAGGGCGAGCGCCCGACCTCGCCCTACCGAAAGCTTCGCCACTGCGTTTCTTTATTATTTGTTGTGTTCGCCACTAAAAGTAATTAAGCAAGAAGTATAGGACTGAATGCGCAATTGTATCCCGCCTCTTTGGGGTATGTATTGAATTTACACACAGATGGAATAGAGAGATCGATTACAACACGCATATACAGTTTGATGAGATCCTACTACTACGGCAGAAAGTGGTCACTAGTGCATGGATAAGCAACGTGCTCAACAAACAAGAGTATGACTTGGGCATGATTCATGTGAGTCTAACAATCACGTGTATCATCTCATATCTTTATTTTCTTAAAGATATGCGCATAGTCTTTAGTGTGTCATCATTTACCGGGAAATACAATCACATAGTTTTTGGCATTCACATTATGTGATCTAAAATAATATAATTTGTAGCCACAATTCATGCTAAATAAATATCATATATTTTATTATTAGTCCATTTACAAATACATTACATTAGTGACGATTATTGACATTTTTAAGTTTTATGAAATTACTATGTCATACTGTGAGGTAGTTGGTAGTTTGAAAAATGGTGCATAGTCTTTAGGGTAATATTCGTGATTTGAAATATTTAGGTGCTACTTGAGCAATGACCATATGATGTATCAACTGCTTGAAAAATGGTCATATATATTCAGAGTATTATGATGGAATAGGAAATATTATTTCTCAAAATAAATTATCCTCATTAATAGATATGTTGGCTAACCAATCATAATTATACTTTGACTTATCTTTTTACATCTTGTTTCTTTCATTATTTTTTGGAATATTACATCGGGTTCTCACATTGCTATGACCTGTTTTAGACTATACAACTTTGACAATTGTTTAGTATATGAATATGTTACTAACAAAAAGTAAAATAAAGTAAAAAATATACGTAAAATTCACCGATCTTACTATATTTTCTCATGTTCCAGTAATATACTTAGATATCGATAACCAAGGTTAGAGAACCTCCACAAAATTATATAGTCATTTATTTTTAGATGGACCCAATATTATGTTTAAATATTTTTTAACTCTCTCCCTCATCACCCACACAACAATCTAGCCATTTGGTGCTAGCACTCACTTGAGTATCTCGTGTCATGCAACATGACTATGCTGGCATGTGTGGCATAGCTCTGGCATCTGAATATTTCTATGTGGTTGCGAATTTTAATTACGTGCCCCATAAATTTCAGGAATAAGATAACATGTAAAGTTACTCGAAACATATAACCTAACATAAATATATGTTTAATCACAATATAGGAAAATAATAGGAACTCCCTAGACATTTTTTGAAGATTATGCAAAAAGTACGTTTTTATTCTAATTGAGTGTGATTTACATATATACTTTATAGTAAGATATATAATCATCATGACTAAATAATCCATCTATGTGGGATGTTCCTAAAAATTAACACGCACGATTACTTTGAAATTATTATGAGTAAAGCGGGTTACCGATCATTGTGGATACTGAAAGGAGAATACTATGGGTGAATTCTCCTAACAACAACACAAGTTGGCATTGAAACTTCTGAGGATAGCACATGTCTAATAACGGACAACCAATCCATCATTTCCAGCACATTTTTTGATTGATATTCCTATTTTATTGTGGTCGTGCTGTACAAACCGATTATTGATCATGGCGTTGTCAAGCTCAAATACAATTACAAACTAAAATAGGTTCACCTTCCGACACTACATCATATGTTTACAGAGATAAATATGTCCTCCCTCTATACAATCTTTAATAGAATGGTACACTGTGACACTTCTTCTGACCCAAAATTAAACTTTTTATTTGAAGAGTACACAGTTCCCTTCACCTCCAGCAAATTACAAGGCACCCGGAGGTGAGGAGATAACCAATCAATTTACCGAGTGTAGTTTATCTATGTTAGGTTAATTAGTGTGTTATTCACGACAATGTTCGGTGGCTGGGATGGGTCGTACAAGTAAATAATATTGGTTATGTCTAAGTCTATGTTCTCGTGTGGCTATGAACATGCACATAGTAATACACGGAGCCAGCGGTTCCCATGAGCTCATCTTTTTTTTCCTCACCAGACAAATTTGGCAGTATGTCTTGAGAGTTGTGTGTCCTTGGGAACCGTAAGTGTGTCGATCTTAGGGTCCTACTATCTGAATATTGTAATTCACTTGTAGTGGTTATTAATTTCACGGACTACCTCACTGTGGTGAAGGATGTAATCTGCTTACGGTTGCTTTGGTGGGCACACCAAATTTGCTGAAGGCATGCTAAGAAGCCAAGGTTAAGAGGGTCGTCCTGATGCCATGTTTGTGGAAGAATGCATAGCAATTGAGGTGAAGTCACAAAATCACGAAATGATGTGTTCATTTTGTTTCTTGAATTGCAGATCGCGAAGTTCACATGTCACAACTTAAGACTTTGGGCAATGACTTTAAGTGCTAGTCCCTCCGTTCCCCAAAATAAGGCATATAAACTAAATAAAAAATGAAAGTTCCCCAAGTTTAACTAAACTTATAGACAAATATATGAACATTTACAATATCTAATCTGCATCTATAGATCCATCATAAAATGATTTTTCATAGTGTACTTATTAAATATTCTAAGCAATGATATTTGTATGTGTACATTCGGTCAAACTTAGTATCACTTTACTTTTAACTAAAATGTTTGCCTTGTTTTTTGAAAGGAGGTAGAATATATATGATTACTTGCCCCTATAGAATAATAACTGGACGTTACACAAAACAAAATGTTTGGTGTCCCTTTTGTTATTTTGCCATTGAGCATGTTGGGTATGTGCTGCGGTGAACGCCAATATATGGATTTAACATTCGGATTCATCTCCTCGTGTTGCCTCAAGACTCCCGCTTCTAGCTACTTGTTTCCATGGGTGGACTTAAGAAAATCGACACCAAAGTGGATGTGCTCTTGTCGAAGTTATTTTTTTTATCTATTGCAGTTATTTTATATGTCGCTTTTCAAACGTAGGCTAGGTAAGACATAGTTGTAGGTATAATTGTGGAGATCAACTTCACTTTTTTGCAACATTTTCGTTTAGGATATTTTGAAGTGTTCTGATTCTTCCAAAGGAATGCAAGTATGAGTAGATTGTGCTTGCATGATTATTGTTGTAGTTGCAATTTCACAAAATTTATTTGAAATATAACCAATACAAATTATGATTAGTATGATCACATGGCCACAACTGATCGATGCAGTTCAATGACATGATGTTAAATTATCATCCGAAAATCAAAGCCCGCATGCACCACCTGCTTTGTGAACTTTCTGTGTACTTTTTCCGAAATGGAGGATAACCCCTAGCCTCTGCATCAAAATTATGCACACAATTTTTTTATTTATATTAAAAGAAAACAGGAAACCACGAGAGCCTTACATGGAAATACATTAATCCGCCGAAAGCCACCATCCAGGCGATAACTCGCTACACCTACAAACATGATGAAAGGGGTGTGGACCTAATCCAAGCCAAGTGTCCTGACCTCACACAACAATGCACATCATCTAAATCCGGAGGCTTCCACAAAGCCGCCCGATAGCGAGTTGGGAGCACAAACCAGTCCAACAGACCCTCAGCGCACACAACATGCACACACTCAAAATATTATGCCGCCGTCTTCCACCAATCCATCTTCAGGATAGATCAACGCAATGACCTTGTCAAGCTTGTCGTTGGCGCCGGCCGCCACGACGCATGACAACGCCTCCAACCTGCGCTAGTCCACCATGTCATGACATCACCACGCCGCCATGCCCCGCCATCGGCGTCGTCGTAGATGAAAGTCCGCTCCACCAGCAGCCCCCTTCAGGTGTCCCATGTTCCAATACGATGCCCCCAAGAGGGAAACAACACTAAGGGTACCGTCATCGTCTGCTCTGGTATACCCAGATCTAGGGTTTCCCCCCGGAACTCTTGGCGGGAGGTAGGTGATTTGCGGCGACAAAACCTTCAACAAGGTGACTACACCCATGGGTGCCGCTATCATTGGCATGACCCCAGCTTGCACTTGCCGATCTCCTCGCCTTCCTAGATCCGTCGAGGATGTCCGTTTCTGGCCGAAGCCAAACCCGGAGACCCACCGGGATCAATCTGCACGCCATGGACCTAGGGACCGAGCCGCCGAAGAGGGAGGTCACCACGCCTTCCCAAACACCGCCGATCTGCCTTGAGAAGGCTAGCACGCCGCCGTCACGCTGTCGCAGAGGAGCAGCCGCATCGTGACGCCGGCGGCTGCGCCGCGCCCACGCCCTAGGGCACCAACCCGCGCAGGCTACTTCGGGTGAAGGGACGAGAGGAGGGCTCGCTGGTACCGTAAAATATCCCAAAAACAAGGCCAGCTTGAACAAGCTTCTGCGAGTAGACTTTCTGTATAATATGAAGTGCTAAATAATTTACAGGAAATTTAAATGCATTGTAGCTAGACGAGTTTAAATCTGTCTGAGTGTGTCTGGACCATTTTTCCTGAAGTAGTCTTAGGTCGCTTTACTTCACTGTACCGGGGTACCGCAGTCCGCACAGATGCCCAATTTGCAAAAACACAAGAACGTGGTGTTACACGATGACACAGGCACGCTTTGCTGCTTTTTCCATTGTCATGTATATGTGCCAGCCCATGTATCGCTTCATCTAAAAGCATCGGTTGCCATATAGCAACATCTACCATCTAGAACGGGTAAATGTGTAGATGGATTGATGACCACATGGCTAAAGGTGACAGTTTACCAAAGTGCCCCATAATATTTTTGGAGTCGCCAAATTCAAATTTATTGACTTTGAAGTATGCCAAAAACTAAACCCCATGTAGCGCTAAACAACTATCCAGCCAGGCTAACTCCATTTTCATTAATTTCTTAACAGAAATACAAGATCCCAACTACAAGTTCTCAGAACCGGTACACAACTATATTTAAACCACTTGATCCGTCTTCGAATTTTCTATCGGCATATGCCAAATTTCAATATATCATGTTAATCATTAATTCCTCAAACCAGTCTATACATGCATAGCTCTACGCTGATACAAACCTAACAAAATGATCACGAAGCCACAACCGATCGATGCATGACATGCTGCCAAGCTATCTCTTCCGAAAAAACAAAGCCGACATGAACCAACTACTTTGTTTTTTTAGAATAAAAGGGCCATGCCCCAGTTCCATTACTTGGAATGAAACCACCAGCATCCAGATTACATTTTTGATAAAAGGAACTACTGAGCTAATAATCTAGAGGCAGCTAAAAAGTCTCAGCAAGCAGCGCTTGTTCTTACTTATTACAAAACGGGGGAAAGAAAAACTGAAAGAAGTTCCTTTGCTCGAAAAGCTAATTTTTGCAACGATTGTCAAACGACAGTGGTAATAAGTCACTCCTGGGTGGGACGGAACTTGACGACGTCCCTGAGCCTGGACCTGATCTCCTGGAGAGGGAGCACATCAGCTTGAGGCAGAGGTTTTCCCCATGGATTCACTCCGGCAGGGGTCATCGGCGATGCCACCAGCGGCAGTTGATAGCATGTGTTAGAGTATATATTGTATATTTGTATTTTCCCCACCTGTTAGGGGGTTTCCTGCATATTGCACCTGTATGTACTACATATTGTGGCCTTTGGCCCCTCAGGGAATACAATCAGTCTATTTTCCCAACATGGTATCAGAGCTAACCTAGCTCCTCTTTCTCTACGCAGTCGCCGCCGCCGCCGCACGTCCCGGCCATCCGCCGCCGCGTCCGGCCGCCGCCGCGCCGCCCATCTCGTCCGTGGCCGATCCATCCGGCCGGACCGCCCGCACTCCGATCTCCGCCGGCCGATCTCCGTCTTGCCCGTCGGCCGCCGTCGCCGCCTCCCGTCAACCGCCGCCGCCGCCGCACGTCCCGGCCATCCGCCGCCGCGTCCGGCCGCCGCCGCGCCGCCACCCGTCACGCAGCCGCCGCCGCGCCGCCACCCGTCACGCAGCCGCCGCCGCCACCGCCCGCCGGCCCGCCCGTACGTCCCGTCCGCCCGGCCGCGCGACCCCGTCCGCCCGGCTGATCGAGATCGAGATCGATCTCCTCTGCTCCTCTGCTCCCCCGGCGTTGAATCGTTTCTCGGTTTCTTAAAAAAAAAATAAAAAAAAATTGCTATGTCTTCCTCATCGGGCTATGTTGCGATTCCTCGCTGCCCGGTGACTTTTGATGGCGCGAATTATCCTGATTTCGCTGCCTTCATGCGCGTCCACATGCGCGGTCTTCGTCTTTGGGGTGTGCTTTCTGGCGAGGTCTCCTGTCCGCCGCGCCCCGTTGCTCCTCTGGCGCCTATTGCGCCGCGCCTGTTGCCTTTGCCCCCGATGCTACTCAGGAGGTCAAGGATACAGCCCAGCGTGCTTATGATACTGCTCTGGATGCTTATGACCGGCGGTCCAGGACCATTCTACTGCTGTTGCGACATACCGGCTGGATCTGACTGACTACACTCAGTGGATTGATGAGGATGCTCGTGCTGCTGCTGTCCTCACTTCCAGTGTTCTGCCTCAGTATGCTGCTGAGTTCATGGGTCTTCCCACTGCTGCTGCTCAGTGGACTTTTCTTCGTCAGCGCTATCAGCCGTCTGGTGATGCTCTTTATCTGTCTGTGGTTCGTCAGGAGCATGACCTTCAGCAGGGTGATTCCACTGTTGATGAGTTCTATACTCAGAGTGCTGCTATTTGGCGTCAGCTTGATTCTCTTCGTACAGCTGTGTGTGGCACCTGTCCCTGCTGTCTGACTGTGTGCGCGGATCTGGAGTTTCAGCGCGTCTTTGAGTTCTTGTCGCGGCTCCGTAAGGAGTTCGAGCCGCGTCGTGCACAGCTGCTTGCCCGTGGTCGTGTTCCGCTCTCTGAGGTACTAGCTGAGCTTCGTGCTGAGGAGACACGTCTTCGTGGTGCTGGTCTTCTTGCGGTTCCCTCTGTACTTGCTGCTCGTGGTCCTCCGTTGCGGTCTCCAGGACCGCCGATACTCTCTACTCCTCCGGTCCAGGGCCAGAGTCAGCCTCAGCAGCATCGTGCACCTCCACGTCCTCCCTGCGCCTACTGTGGCAAGTCTGGCCATGATGTCTCTAGCTGCTGGAAGAGGGATCCCAGCCTACGTCAGCAGTACCATTCTCGTAGGCAGTCTGGTTCTTCAGGATCTTCTGCTGTTGCCCAGGCTGGTTCTTCAGGCTCTTCTGCTGCTGCACTGTCGGATCAGGACATTATCCGTGGTCTTCGTGGTCTGCTCGCTGCTACAGGCTCTTCCTCGACGGGTACTGCTGGTTCTGTGCCTACCTCTTCTGGCACCGCGCGACCACCATCTTCCACACAGTCAGGTATGTCATCCCCGTGGTATCTGGATTCTGGAGCTTCTTTTCATATGACTTCTGCGTCTTCTATTCTTTCTGCTCTTCGCTCTCTTATTTCTCCTGTCCGTGTTATCACGGCTGATGGTTCCTCTCTTCCTGTTTCCAGTCGCGGCACTCTTTCCACTTCCTCTTTTTCGGTTCCTGATGTTTCTCATGTTCCTAGTCTTAAGATGAACCTGTTTTCTGCTAGTCAGCTTACTGATTATGGTTGTCGCGTCATTCTTGACGCTGATTCTTGTGCTGTTCAGGACCGCCGTACACAGGCCCTGGTTGGAGCTGGCCCTCGCAGCCTTGAGTCCCCGGGGCTATGGGAGTTAGACTGGCTTCGCGTTCCTTCCGCTGACACTTCATCTGCCAGTTCCCCTGCGGTTGCTGCTTCTGTCACTGGCTCTTTTCAGCAGTGGCATCATCGTCTGGGTCACCTTTGTGGCTCCCGTTTATCGTCATTAGTTCGTCGTGGTCTTCTGGGGTCTGTCTCAGGAGATGTGTCTTTACATTCGTGTCAGGGTTGTCGTTTAGGCAAACAGATTCAGCTTCCCTATCCTACTAGTGTGTCTGTATCTCAGCGACCTTTTGATTTAGTTCATTCAGATGTTTGGGGTCCGGCTCCTTTTGCTTCCAAAGGGGGCCATAGATACTATATTTTGTTCATTGATGATTTTTCACGGTACACCTGGTTGTTTTTTATGCGCTCTCGCAGTGAGGTACTTGCTATTTATCAGCGCTTTGCGGCCATGGTTCGTACTCAGTTTTCCACGCCTATTCGCGTGTTTCGTGCTGATTCTGCTGGAGAGTTTATCTCTCAGCATCTGCGTGGTGTTCTTGCTGAGCAGGGCACCCTTGCGCAGTTCTCCTGTCCCGGCGCCCATGCTCAAAATGGTGTTGCCGAGCGTAAGCATCGTCATATTCTTGAGACTACCCGTGCTATGATGATTGCTTCCTCTCTCCCGCCGCATTTCTGGGCTGAGGCTGTTGCTACGTCGACTTATCTCATTAACATTCAGCCTTCTGCTGCCCTTCAAGGTGGCATTCCTCTCGAGCGTCTCTCTGGTAGCTCTCCAGACTACTCGACTCTTCGTTCATTTGGTTGTGTTTGCTATGTTCTTCTACCTCCTCGCGAACGCACCAAACTGACCGCTCAGTCTGTTGAGTGTGTTTTTCTAGGATACAGTGATGAGCATAAGGGCTATCGCTGTTGGGACCCTGTTGGTCGTCGGATGCGTATCTCTCGTGATGTCACGTTTGAAGAGACGCGTCCCTTCTATCCCCGCCCCACCTCTGGTACTTACCCGGTGGATGATCTCTCTTTTCTTCTCCTTCCTGATGCACCACCCTCCGTCCCTCCTGTTTCTCCTCCTGATGCGCCCCCTCCGACTCCGGCGCCATCTTCGCCTCCTAGTTCTCCTTCCTCTTCTTCTTCTGATTCAGCTGGTCCTCCTTCTCCCTTGTCTCCTTTTCCCTTCCACTATTCTCGGCGTTCTACAGTTCCGGACTCTCCGCCCGATGATCCTTCTCTCTCCTCTTCTGATGAGTTGTCTTCTGCCGATGAGTCTCCTAGTTCTCCACCTCTTCCGCCTGTTCGTCAGCGTCGTGCTCCAGACCGTTACTCTCCTAGTCAGTATGGTCTCTCTGTCGTCTCCGAGCCGACTTCTTATCGGGATGCTGAGCGTCATCCTGAATGGCAGCTTGCCATGGCTGAGGAGATCGCTGCGCTTGAGCGCACTGGCACCTGGGATCTTGTTTCCCCCCTTCTGGTGTTCGTCCTATCACGTGTAAGTGGGTCTATAAAATTAAGACTCGCTCTGATGGATCTCTTGAGCGCTATAAAGCGCGTCTTGTGGCCGTGGCTTTCAGCAGGAGCGGCCGTGACTATGATGAGACTTTTGCTCCTGTGGCTCATATGACCACTGTGCGTACTCTTCTTGCTGTTGCTTCTGTTCGACGCTGGTCCGTGTCCCAGCTTGATGTTCAGAACGCTTTTCTTAATGGCGAGCTGAGTGAGGAGGTTTACATGCAGCCTCCTCCTGGGTATTCTGTTCCCGATGGGATGGTTTGTCGTCTTCGACGCTCTCTCTATGGCCTGAAACAGGCACCTCGTGCCTGGTTTGAGCGCTTTGCCTCTGTGGTGACTGCTGCTGGTTTCTCTCCTAGTTTTCATGATCCAGCGCTATTTGTTCACACTTCTCCTCGTGGACGCACTCTTCTCCTTCTCTATGTTGATGACATGATCATTACTGGTGATGATCCTGAGTATATTGCCTTTGTCAAGGCTCGTCTTCGTGATCAGTTTCTTATGACTGATCTTGGTCCTCTTCGCTATTTTCTTGGCATTGAGGTTTCTTCTACTTCTGATGGTTTTTACATCTCTCAGGAGAAGTATATTCAGGATCTCCTTACTCGTGCTGCTCTTATGGATGAGCGCACCGTCGACACTCCTATGGAGCTTAATGTTAAGCTTCGTCCTACTGATGGCGATCCTCTTTCTGATCCCACACGTTATCGCCATCTTGTTGGGAGTCTTGTTTATCTTGCCGTCACTCGTCCTGATATCTCTTATCCTGTTCATATTCTGAGTCAGTTTGTCTCAGCTCCTACCACTGTTCACTACAGTCATCTTCTCCGTGTCCTTCGTTATCTTCGTGGCACGATTACTCGTCGCCTTTTCTTCCCTCGCTCCAGCTCTCTCCAGCTCCAGTGCTACTCGGATGCTACGTGGGCGAGTGATCCTTCGGATCGTCGTTCACTTTCTGCTTACTGTGTGTTTCTTGGTGGTTCGCTTGTTGCTTGGAAGACGAAGAAACAGGTAGCGGTTTCTCGTTCGAGTACTGAGGCTGAGTTGCGGGCTATGGCTTCGTTGATTGCTGAGGTGACTTGGTTACGGTGGTTGCTTGCAGATTTTGGGGTCTCTGTTACGACACCCACTCCACTTTTGTGTGACAGTACAGGTGCTATCAGTATTGCACGTGATCCGGTCAAGCATGAGCTGACCAAGCATATTGGTGTTGATGCTTTTTATACACGTGCTCAGGTGCAGGATCAGGTTGTTGCGCTTCATTATGTGCCTTCAGATTTGCAGTTGGCGGATTTCTTTACAAAGGCACAAACCCGAGCGCAGCATGACTTTTTGCTCTCCAAACTCAGTGTTGTGGATCCACCATGAGTTTGAGGGGGGTGTTAGAGTATATATTGTATATTTGTATTTTCCCCACCTGTTAGGGGGTTTCCTGCATATTGCACCTGTATGTACTACATATTGTGGCCTTTCGCCCTCAGGGAATACAATCAGTCTATTTTCCCAACAGATTAGAGTATATATTGTATATTTGTATTTTCCCCACCTGTTAGGGGGTTTCCTGCATATTGCACCTGTATGTACTACATATTGTGGCCTTTGGCCCCTCAGGGAATACAATCAGTCTATTTTCCCAACATGGTATCAGAGCTAACCTAGCTCCTCTTTCTCCACGCAGTCGCCGCCGCCGCCGCACGTCCCGGCCATCCGCCGCCGCGTCCGGCCGCCGCCGCGCCGCCCATCTCGTCCGTGGCCGATCCATCCGGCCGGACCGCCCGCACTCCGATCTCCGCCGGCCGATCTCTGTCTTGCCCGTCGGCCGCCGTCGCCGCCTCCCGTCAACCGCCGCCGCCGCCGCACGTCCCGGCCATCCGCCGCCGCGTCCGGCCGCCGCCGCGCCGCCACCCGTCACGCAGCCGCCGCCGCCACCGCCGCCGGCCCGCCCGTACGTCCCGTCCGCCCGGCCGCGCGACCCCGTCCGCCCGGCTGATCGAGATCGAGATCGATCTCCTCTGCTCCTCTGCTTCCCCGGCGTTGACTCGTTTCTCGGTTTCTTAAAAAAAAATAAAAAATTGCTATGTCTTCCTCATCGGGCTATGTTGCGATTCCTCGCTGCCCGGTGACTTTTGATGGAGCGAATTATCCTGATTTCGCTGCCTTCATGCGCGTCCACATGCGCGGTCTTCGTCTTTGGGGTGTGCTTTCTGGCGAGGTCTCCTGTCCGCCGCGCCCCGTTGCTCCTCTGGCGCCTATTGCGCCGCCGCCTGTTGCCTTTGCCCCCGATGCTACTCAGGAGGTCAAGGATACAGCCCAGCGTGCTTATGATACTGCTCTGGATGCTTATGACCGGGCGGTCCAGGACCATTCTACTGCTGTTGCGACATACCGGCTGGATCTGACTGACTACACTCAGTGGATTGATGAGGATGCTCGTGCTGCTGCTGTCCTCACTTCCAGTGTTCTGCCTCAGTATGCTGCTGAGTTCATGGGTCTTCCCACTGCTGCTGCTCAGTGGACTTTTCTTCGTCAGCGCTATCAGCCGTCTGGTGATGCTCTTTATCTGTCTGTGGTTCGTCAGGAGCATGACCTTCAGCAGGGTGATTCCACTGTTGATGAGTTCTATACTCAGAGTGCTGCTATTTGGCGTCAGCTTGATTCTCTTCGTACAGCTGTGTGTGGCACCTGTCCCTGCTGTCTGACTGTGCGCGCGGATCTGGAGTTTCAGCGCGTCTTTGAGTTCTTGTCGCGGCTCCGTAAGGAGTTCGAGCCGCGTCGTGCACAGCTGCTTGCCCGTGGTCGTGTTCCGCTCTCTGAGGTACTAGCTGAGCTTCGTGCTGAGGAGACACGTCTTCGTGGTGCTGGTCTTCTTGCGGTTCCCTCTGTACTTGCTGCTCGTGGTCCTCCGTTGCGGTCTCCAGGACCGCCGATACTCTCTACTCCTCCGGTCCAGGGCCAGAGTCAGCCTCAGCAGCATCGTGCACCTCCACGTCCTCCCTGCGCCTACTGTGGCAAGTCTGGCCATGATGTCTCTAGCTGCTGGAAGAGGGATCCCAGCCTACGTCAGCAGTACCATTCTCGTAGGCAGTCTGGTTCTTCAGGATCTTCTGCTGTTGCCCAGGCTGGTTCTTCAGGCTCTTCTGCTGCTGCACTGTCGGATCAGGACATTATCCGTGGTCTTCGTGGTCTGCTCGCTGCTACAGGCTCTTCCTCGACGGGTACTGCTGGTTCTGTGCCTACCTCTTCTGGCACCGCGCGACCACCATCTTCCACACAGTCAGGTATGTCATCCCCGTGGTATCTGGATTCTGGAGCTTCTTTTCATATGACTTCTGCGTCTTCTATTCTTTCTGCTCTTCGCTCTCTTATTTCTCCTGTCCGTGTTATCACGGCTGATGGTTCCTCTCTTCCTGTTTCCAGTCGCGGCACTCTTTCCACTTCCTCTTTTTCGGTTCCTGATGTTTCTCATGTTCCTAGTCTTAAGATGAACCTGTTTTCTGCTAGTCAGCTTACTGATTATGGTTGTCGCGTCATTCTTGACGCTGATTCTTGTGCTGTTCAGGACCGCCGTACACAGGCCCTGGTTGGAGCTGGCCCTCGCAGCCTTGAGTCCCCGGGGCTATGGGAGTTAGACTGGCTTCGCGTTCCTTCCGCTGACACTTCATCTGCCAGTTCCCCTGCGGTTGCTGCTTCTGTCACTGGCTCTTTTCAGCAGTGGCATCATCGTCTGGGTCACCTTTGTGGCTCCCGTTTATCGTCATTAGTTCGTCGTGGTCTTCTGGGGTCTGTCTCAGGAGATGTGTCTTTACATTCGTGTCAGGGTTGTCGTTTAGGCAAACAGATTCAGCTTCCCTATCCTACTAGTGTGTCTGTATCTCAGCGACCTTTTGATTTAGTTCATTCAGATGTTTGGGGTCCGGCTCCTTTTGCTTCCAAAGGGGGCCATAGATACTATATTTTGTTCATTGATGATTTTTCACGGTACACCTGGTTGTTTTTTATGCGCTCTCGCAGTGAGGTACTTGCTATTTATCAGCGCTTTGCGGCCATGGTTCGTACTCAGTTTTCCACGCCTATTCGTGTGTTTCGTGCTGATTCTGCTGGAGAGTTTATCTCAGCATCTGCGTGGTGTTCTTGCTGAGCAGGGCACCCTTGCGCAGTTCTCCTGTCCCGGCGCCCATGCTCAAAATGGTGTTGCCGAGCGTAAGCATCGTCATATTCTTGAGACTACCCGTGCTATGATGATTGCTTCCTCTCTCCCGCCGCATTTCTGGGCTGAGGCTGTTGCTACGTCGACTTATCTCATTAACATTCAGCCTTCTGCTGCCCTTCAAGGTGGCATTCCTCTCGAGCGTCTCTCTGGTAGCTCTCCAGACTACTCGACTCTTCGTTCATTTGGTTGTGTTTGCTATGTTCTTCTACCTCCTCGCGAACGCACCAAACTGACCGCTCAGTCTGTTGAGTGTGTTTTTCTAGGATACAGTGATGAGCATAAGGGCTATCGCTGTTGGGACCCTGTTGGTCGTCGGATGCGTATCTCTCGTGATGTCACGTTTGAAGAGACGCGTCCCTTCTATCCCCGCCCCACCTCTGGTACTTACCCGGTGGATGATCTCTCTTTTCTTCTCCTTCCTGATGCACCACCCTCCGTCCCTCCTGTTTCTCCTCCTGATGCGCCCCCTCCGACTCCGGCGCCATCTTCGCCTCCTAGTTCTCCTTCCTCTTCTTCTTCTGATTCAGCTGGTCCTCCTTCTCCCTTGTCTCCTTTTCCCTTCCACTATTCTCGGCGTTCTACAGTTCCGGACTCTCCGCCCGATGATCCTTCTCTCTCCTCTTCTGATGAGTTGTCTTCTGCCGATGAGTCTCCTAGTTCTCCACCTCTTCCGCCTGTTCGTCAGCGTCGTGCTCCAGACCGTTACTCTCCTAGTCAGTATGGTCTCTCTGTCGTCTCCGAGCCGACTTCTTATCGGGATGCTGAGCGTCATCCTGAATGGCAGCTTGCCATGGCTGAGGAGATCGCTGCGCTTGAGCGCACTGGCACCTGGGATCTTGTTTCCCCCCTTCTGGTGTTCGTCCTATCACGTGTAAGTGGGTCTATAAAATTAAGACTCGCTCTGATGGATCTCTTGAGCGCTATAAAGCGCGTCTTGTGGCCGTGGCTTTCAGCAGGAGCATGGCCGTGACTATGATGAGACTTTTGCTCCTGTGGCTCATATGACCACTGTGCGTACTCTTCTTGCTGTTGCTTCTGTTCGACGCTGGTCCGTGTCCCAGCTTGATGTTCAGAACGCTTTTCTTAATGGCGAGCTGAGTGAGGAGGTTTACATGCAGCCTCCTCCTGGGTATTCTGTTCCCGATGGGATGGTTTGTCGTCTTCGACGTCTCTCTATGGCCTGAAACAGGCACCTCGTGCCTGGTTTGAGCGCTTTGCCTCTGTGGTGACTGCTGCTGGTTTCTCTCCTAGTTTTCATGATCCAGCGCTATTTGTTCACACTTCTCCTCGTGGACGCACTCTTCTCCTTCTCTATGTTGATGACATGATCATTACTGGTGATGATCCTGAGTATATTGCCTTTGTCAAGGCTCGTCTTCGTGATCAGTTTCTTATGACTGATCTTGGTCCTCTTCGCTATTTTCTTGGCATTGAGGTTTCTTCTACTTCTGATGGTTTTTACATCTCTCAGGAGAAGTATATTCAGGATCTCCTTACTCGTGCTGCTCTTATGGATGAGCGCACCGTCGACACTCCTATGGAGCTTAATGTTAAGCTTCGTCCTACTGATGGCGATCCTCTTTCTGATCCCACACGTTATCGCCATCTTGTTGGGAGTCTTGTTTATCTTGCCGTCACTCGTCCTGATATCTCTTATCCTGTTCATATTCTGAGTCAGTTTGTCTCAGCTCCTACCACTGTTCACTACAGTCATCTTCTCCGTGTCCTTCGTTATCTTCGTGGCACGATTACTCGTCGCCTTTTCTTCCTGCTCCAGCTCTCTCCAGCTCCAGTGCTACTCGGATGCTACGTGGGCGAGTGATCCTTCGGATCGTTCACTTTCTGCTTACTGTGTGTTTCTTGGTGGTTCGCTTGTTGCTTGGAAGACGAAGAAACAGGTAGCGGTTTCTCGTTCGAGTACTGAGGCTGAGTTGCGGGCTATGGCTTCGTTGATTGCTGAGGTGACTTGGTTACGGTGGTTGCTTGCAGATTTTGGGGTCTCTGTTACGACACCCACTCCACTTTTGTGTGACAGTACATGTGCTATCAGTATTGCACGTGATCCGGTCAAGCATGAGCTGACCAAGCATATTGGTGTTGATGCTTTTTATACACGTGCTCAGGTGCAGGATCAGGTTGTTGCGCTTCATTATGTGCCTTCAGATTTGCAGTTGGCGGATTTCTTTACAAAGGCACAAACCCGAGCGCAGCATGACTTTTTGCTCTCCAAACTCAGTGTTGTGGATCCACCATGAGTTTGAGGGGGGTGTTAGAGTATATATTGTATATTTGTATTTTCCCCACCTGTTAGGGGGTTTCCTGCATATTGCACCTGTATGTACTACATATTGTGGCCTTTGGCCCCTCAGGGAATACAATCAGTCTATTTTCCCAACATGTTAGAGTATATATTATATATTTGTATTTTCCCCACCTGTTAGTGGGTTTCCTGCATATTGCACCTGTATGTACTACATATTGTGGCCTTTGGCCCCTCAGGGAATACAATCAGTCTATTTTCCCAACATGGTATCAGAGCTAACCTAGGTCCTCTTTCTCCACGCAGTCGCCGCCGCCGCCGCACGTCCCGGCCATCCGCCGCCGCGTCCGGCCGCCGCGCGCGCCGCCCATCTCGTCCGTGGCCGATCCATCCGGCCGGACCGCCCGCACTCCGATCTCCGCCGGCCGATCTCCGTCTTGCCCGTCGGCCGCCGTCGCCGCCTCCCGTCAACCGCCGCCGCCGCTGCACGTCCCGGCCATCCGCCGCCGCGTCCGGCCGCCGCCGCGCCGCCACCCGTCACGCAGCCGCCGCCGCCACCGCCCGCCGGCCCGCCCGTACGTCCCGTCCCTATGGAGGTGTGCCAGGCGCCATAGTCGATGGCTTCGACGGTGGCAGCGAGGACGCGAGTAAGACCAGCGACTTCACGCCTTGTGTCACCCCCACGTCAGTGCAGGGGTCTCTCGCAGTTTTGCCATGACCATTTGCTCGAAGTTGTCGATCAACTCCATCATGGGTTGCTTGAATAGCAATCTCCATTTTTTCACCGTCTTGAGGATCATCCACCATACCTGTTTCATGGATATCCAAGTTTGACTATCAAATATCAAAGCATTTCTCGATTTCCAAATACTCCAAACTACTTTGTGGACTTTCGTTTTACTATCGGATTTACTATCGGCCGGACGCTACAATAAAGCATTGGATATTTGCATGCAACGCAACCACAGAAACAACCGAGTTTTAATTAGGTTTTGTGGGACCATGTAGAAGATCATTTTTACTGTATTAGACAGCAAGCAAAAATGTGTAAAAGGAACACACAAATCAATGGTGTCACACACGGACACACCGACCCTTACTATTTCCGTTGATTGTCACGCGTATACCGGACCCATGGCACATGGCTCTGTCCAAACTTGCGAGTGGAGAGTGGCTAGCCGGCTAGGTAGGTGCACAACATGTACAACCAAATAGATGATGACCACAGAACATATATAGCTAGGTGATGTGATGTACTCCCTCTATCATATATAAGATATTGACTACATACAGATGTATATAGACATATTTTAGTGTGTAGATTTCACTCATTTTGCTTTGTATGTAATCTATACGAGAGTAGATAAAACATCTTATGTTATGGTACAGAGTGAGTAAGTTGCATCGATCCTAGTTTAGTGCTGATCTACCTTAGCGCTAATGGATGCTAGAGTACTTTGCATGCAAATCAACCACCAAGGAACATCGAGTTTAATCAGTTCTTGCGGGACCGTGTCCAAGACCATTTTGACTGTACTATACGGTAAGCGGTAGAAATCAAAGGTTTCACTGCTGGGTATTTGCAATTACTGTTTCCGTCGATTGGCACATGACTCCGTCTAAATTTAGAGCATGGCTTGCCCTAGGTATCTTGCAGAGTACCACTTGCGAGTGGAGAGCAGCTAGCTAGGTGCTGTGATGACCACACAACATATATAGATGCTTGGGTGATGTGATTTTGCCTCGATCCCCAGCTTAGTGCTGCAGATCGATTCGACCTTAGCTGATGGATGGAGTAAAAGTAGAGCGCAATGTCAATTCTAGATCTCTTAGCTGATGGATGCTTCATGATTTCTCTCACGTAATGTGGGCAACCATGGCATTGTTATTGGGAAAACAGAATGTCCTTGGCCGAGCTGAACCCGAGCTTAATCTTACGCCTTCGGCATGTCCACAGACGATCGACACGTATAGCTCCAGCCTTTACATTGTCTCGCTGGACTGGGATTGAGTGACTTTCCCATGGCCAGTCACGCTGTACCAGGCCCCCCTTCATCCACCGTTCATCGTCCATCCAATGGATAAGATCCATCCAAAAAATTAACTGGAAAATCCAATATTTTAGAAAAAATTGAAAAAATTCCAGTAAGTTCTACATATCTATTTAGGTATTCTGAGAGAGTTTCATGTCATTTGGATCACTCGTTTATGAGTTAATAGCCTTTTAAGATCAAAACAGAAAACACGATTTAATGATAGACTACTTATCCAAATGAAGCGAAACTTTCTCAGAGTACTCCACGGACCATATACGAATTACTTAAATTTTTTTAATTTTTTCTGAAATATTTTATTTTCAAGTTCAGATTTTTGAATCAATCTTAACCGTTGGATGGACATTGAACGGTGGATGAAGGGAGGCCTGGCACGGCGTGACTGGCCATGGGAAAGTCACTCAATCCCAGTTCCTCGCAGTTTCCTGCCTCCGTCTCCGTGCATAAATACCCACGGACACACCGCCTACAACTTCACTGCCAAGCCAACCCATTAGCAATTCCTGTGCTCACACTCCCTTAGCTACTAGCTCGTCTGCTCGTGCTGAGCAATGGCCGCACTTTTCCTGATCTTTCTGCTCGTCGCGTCCGGAGGCGCCGCCGTCGGCTCTGACGACGGGGCAAGGCTTCCCCATCTGCAGCTCGGAGGCATCCCCGACTCGAGCCTCGACGCGTCCGACGCGCCGCTGCAGGGGCCGCTCGTGGACATCATGTCCATGACTGGCTGCGGGAGCTTCGCCCGCCTCCTCGCCGCGACACGCAACGCCAGCGAGACCTTCGAGCAGCGCATCGTGGCCGGAGGGCTCACGGTGTTCTGCCCCAACGACCTCGCGGTGGCGGCGTTCGAGCCCAAGTTCAGCAACCTGAGTGCCGACGACAGGCTCGCCGTCCTGCTGCACCACGGCGCGGTCGCGCGCTACGGGAGGGAGCAGATCGCGGCGTTCGAATGGATGGCCGTGCGCACGCTCGCCACCGACGCGGCCACCAACAAGAGCCTCTTCCTCACCGTAGGTGACGACGGCGACACGGTCTGGCTGTGGCCGGCGCCGACTTCCAACGGAAGCGGCGGCGCGGCCAGGGTGACAAAGGCCATTTCGTCGGACGACTCCCCCTTGTCGTCTACGTCGTCGACGCTGTGCTGCTGCCGAGCCATCTGCGACAGCTTCTGGATGCCGGGGACGAAGCGGCGTCGTGCGGCGGGTACCTGGGGTGGCTGCACTGCACCGTCAAAGTCTGGCAGGCGCTACTTCTGGTCCTAGCGAGCATGGTGAGCCTCGTGTCCGGGTTCTTGTTCGGCGAGTGTACTGCAGCGCAGGCAGGACGCAGTGATGCTGTGAAGAAGACGACCACGAAGAAGCGAGCATGAGTTCTGGTTCTTGTTCTTCATCCCCATGGCAGTGTTTAATTAATTACTCCCTGTGTTGTGTGTGCGCGCATGTGTGTTTGTACGCGCTATGTTTAGTTCAGCAATCTAGCACGTTGATTTAGTCAAGTGCGAAGCGTCTGCAACTCTGCATATATGCATGTTGGAGTATATCGTTGCATGGCACCGAAATGCTGGAATAAGTTTGTGTTTGAGTACGGGGTCTGCTGTTCGGCTCCTGTGCCGTAGCTTTGCATTTGATCACTGTGTTGTTCTATGACATATAGTGTCTCAGCTGTGTTGTTATATGCCATGTTTCTTCTACCGAGGTTGTGTTGTTATTAGGGCTGGACTAACGAGCTGCTCGGATCGTTAAGGCTCGGCTCGTTATAGTTCGTGATCGTTAAGGCTCGGATCATTAAGCTCACTAAGGATAACGAGCTAAATTCAAAGATCGGCTCGGTTCGTTATCTGTTCGCGAGCCTCACGAACAGATCGTTAAACTCGTTAAGGAGATGTATTAAAATAGTCAACTACTTAAATGCATCAAGCATCACCCGGACATGAGTAAAATATAACATATTAACTTATATAGAAGTACTTGAACAATGAAACATCGATCAGCGAGCTAAAATTCTTCGTGAAACATCGACGGCGAGCTAAAATTCTTCGTGAAACATCGACATCAAGCATCACCGAGGCTATGCAGGAAATATTGGCGAGCTTAACGAGTTGTTCGTGAAACTCATTAGTTCATTTGTTTAACTCGTTAGTGTTAGCGAGCTAAAATTCAAAGTCAGCTCGGTTCATTAACAAAACGAGTCGAGTTCAAACGAGCCGAGCTGACGAGTGTTCAATAAGCTTAACGAAAATCGAGCTTTATGTCCAGCCCTAGTTGTTATGCAATAATGTTGATTAACTTTGTTCATTTTCTGCTGTCGTGATAAAAATACAGTTAGGGTCGTTTGGCACCCATCATTTCAAGCCGGAATCATGGAATTTATTTGTGATTCCATGCCCAAGCTGTTTGGCTGTCATGGAATTGACATGTCATTTTATTTGAAATTCTAGTAAATACCTATTGTATGTTATGCCAATTCCTATCTCTAACCTTGTCATTTCACTTTCCAAATAAAATTAAATGATGGAATCATTTCATTTCTGTCAAATGAAATAAAATGATGGGTGCCAAACGAGCCCTTAGGGTTGATATGTGTTCGGTACAAATGCACGGTTATACCTCACACGGCTTTGCTTTTAGAGGTAGGTGTAGTGAATGTGCGGAAAAATTTCTGGGTTCATAAATATCAGTGATCCTGCGCGGGACTGCTGGTTCCGATTTTTTTCTTCTCTACAATGACTGAACGAGATTGTTCTTTTGTTTCCATGATTTGCACTTGCATTGGCTAGCTGTCCTCTGTTCACACAATTGCACCATGTGCAGCCTGAGCTCACACAGCGTGTAATGGGTGCAGTATATTGTAGAGGTTGAGGTGAAAGAGGAACAATTGTAGCACTTGGCAATGGTCTGGCCATAGCTAAATTTGTCGGACTAGTCCTTTATATATTTTATTATGTATACCACATCACGGTGAGCAAAGTGGCAAGGCTTTAAAACACCAAAGAGCTAAGAGAGGAAAAACTTCATCACGCGGCATCAATAGGGCTCCAGAGCCACGCAACTGGCAGCAAATAATGATTGAGTGCATTGGCTACTTACTAGTTACTACTACCTACTCTCTTCTTTTAAGCAACTACGGTGGGCATCAGGCAAATTAGACCTTTGTTATTAAGAAGAAGAACCGAGATACAAATACAACGGCTACGAAAGTAGAACAATCACAAGAAAGAAAAAGAGAAAAAAAAAGAGCAACCTCCTAGACAACAACACAAAGCCTTAAACTTTGCATCCAACACCACGAGGATAGGCCGGGAAGAGCACGAAGGAGTGATGTTGGATAAGTCATTCAGTCGAAGGGAATACTGTAGTCCTAAGAATGCATAATCATCTCCGGCTTGCCCACCAAACATTCCACACCATGCAGAACTAGGAGTCATTGGCGTCAACAAAGGGCGTCACACCGCCGAGGACACATGGCGGCACCTAAAGCCGCAAAATTCCATCGAGACAACCACAACATATCCTCTTGGACTCGAACTTGAGAGCTATAACTAAATGAGCAAAATGAGCACTATGCGAGCCGACCCGAACCTCGTACGTCATCGAAAGACCTTGACAATTAACCATGACCTCACCATCAACAAGAACATCCCTGAAAGGCGGTCAACCCACAGCGTGACTGGAGCAGATTACCAATCTTGACACATAGTCACATAGCAGAACACGAAGACCGGTGGTCGCAGAGCATGATCATCGACACCTAAAGAGCCGACACCAAACGTGAGAATTGGTTCATACTGATGCTTCCAAGAAAGGGACGACACTTGCGGGTAGGTCACCGGCACAATTCAGTGTGGAGCTTTCACCCGGAACTGCGTCGGCACTCTCTTCTAGCTCACGCGAGTGTAGATCGAAACGACTCTCTACATGGCCGAGGTGACCATTGTTCCTTCACGACACCTCCAAGGAGGGGCACGCGTCCTCCTTGTGCATGGCGGACATTCTTTCCGGATTCGTAATTACCGAGTACTACTGCAGCCAAAGGAAGATGGTTTAGTCAAATGCCATGTCTGCATACTATGCATGTTGGAGGATATGATCGATTGTGTGTGCGTCCATCACTTCATCAACAAATGTGCCACATTTCACTGTCTCTTGTATGCAATATTTTTCGTATGCTATCTTTCTGCCGTGAGCAAAGTAGTTACGGTCGATTGGTTGGGTACGATTACTTAAACGTATCCATTTACCAACCATGTAATCACAGTAAATGACAACCACAAGTTGTCTGGTGGATACCGTCTCGTTCCTCTCCCCTAGCGACTGCTAACCTCCTCCCCAGATCCCATCGCCGGCTCCTCTCCCTCCCATCGCCGGTGGCCATGGTGGCCGGTGGTGAGTGGGAGGGGGGCCCGGTGCTGTATAGGTAGTGGGTTAGGTCGCTTTTCTCTTGGTGTTTTGCCGTTTATCAGAAGCTGCTTCGGGCCGTCTGCGAGCGGCGGCTCAGGGACACCGGTGAGCTCCCCTTGTTCCCCTCCATGGTGGAGGACATGCCAGGGTGGCGGATCTGGTGTGGGCTTCGTTAATAAGCTCGCTTCTCGATTTCCTGTTTGGGAGATCTTGTCTTCCTCCTTCGGCTCTGTCTCAAGACTCCATGGTGGAGATGGGGGGCTTCAGGAGGAAGGTGTACCAGGTGTTCAAGCTGTGAGGCATGCGCTCTCTTCCATCTTCGCTTCTTCGGCCGGCCGTGGTGGTGAGGGGAGAAGGAGGTGGTTGTGGGCGATCCGTTTTTGGTGCTGGTGTTGCAGGTGGTCTTCTTCTTCGATGATTCTGCTCCGGCCGGCCGTGGTGGCGAGGGGAGTGTCCGTTTGGAGGTGGGTTCTGGTGGTGGTGGTCCTGGGCGATGCGGAGGCGGCTGGAAGATGGGCGGAGGCGGGGAGACGGTGTTGTGGCCGTGCTCGTTCATCGAGACTAGATTATGTCGCTAGGCGGCGGATGGCTCCTGCGGTCTTCTACATCTGGTGGTGGCGCTTTCTTCCCGGCGGCTGGCGGTACGGCGACTCCGGCATCGACTAGGAGCTTGGGGCGCGGCGGTGGTGGATCCGATCGTGTTTCCTTCCGGTGGCTTGGGGTGGTTTTTACACTTTTCGGGGTCCTTTTGTATTTTCTGTTTTCTTTTGGACCTTTTTATAAAGTGTACGAGCTACCTTAATATATGTGTCGGATCCTTTCCTCAAAAAAAAGTAAATGACAACCACCTAATAATCAGTGAATGCACGAAGTAAAAGCGAGTAGCACAGAGCTTCTCCACTCCCTCCAAGCTAGGAATGCTGGCCACGTTTTCCATATTTGAACAAAGGTAAAAATGCATGAACATGTCACTATGACTGTGTGTGTCCTGTATACTGAATCAAGGTAAGCAAAAGAGAATGGGTTTAAAACACCCAAAAAACCAAGAAAATGAATACTTCCACAGCAAGGGCACGATATCCCCCAATAAAGGGGCGTGTCTCGCAACCCTGTGCCGAACAACCAGGTTCACATGGCAGGTGCTGCTTAGCTCATCCTCTTGTGCAAAGGCGCTAGTGCCGTCATCGGCGCCATGGCGCTGGTCTTTACCATCAACTCGGCGAAGCTTGCACATTCCGGTTCGAGATGCTCTAAATTTGCTTAGTTCTACCATTAAGCAAAATAAACAAAATGATCGTCACAGGTTCACACAGGTAGATGTGACATCAGAGATAGAATAAATTATTTTACATTTGATTGTTATGTAGCTAGACGAGTTTAATTCTGCATGGACCATATTCCCTGAAGTAGTCTCGAGTCACTTTTTCTTCACTGTGCTGGACAGGAGCAAAATTTGCAAAAACACAAGAAAGTGGTGGTGACTGGTGTCACATATGCACGCGCTTGTTTTTTTTTTTTCCATTCTCATGTATGTGCCAGCCATGCATGTGGCTCCATTTAAATAGCATCGGATGACATACAGCAACATCTAAATAGCAGCTAGGTGTGGACGAAACCAGCTACGAGTATATGTGATCACCACATGGTTAATGAATGCCAAGCTGGTTGTCATTTCCACTTCTCTGGTCAATCTACTGAAATTTATATACTAGTATCGCATGCAAACTATCCACCAACAACCGTTATTCTATCTCTGAGCTAATGCAACTATACTGCGAGACGAGATTTCATGCTCCCAAGGTCCAGTGAACCTGCTGTTTAAAAAAAAACAATACTTACGAGTTTCAATTTTTTTTGAAAAAAATCCCCTGATGTACCAAATGGTGTATTTCACAAACATGCGGATTGTAGAACGTTATAGATGGTTTGGCCGAGGACCATTGTAGCCCTTGTTGCAGCTAGCGCTCTCATATTAAGATAGAGCAATAGGAATTTTGTAAATAAATAGATATGCGGAGTGTGAAAACTATATGCATAAATTTACACATATGTTGGTTCACGGGACCATAGATCTCAAAAGGAACCAAAGTAAAAGGGGGCCACAAAATTATTCATGATCGGTGAATAATTATGTAAAAGAATATAGGTAAACAAAAAGCAGTTGTGCTCAACCTTGAAGGACCACTTACAAATTATCAATTGGGAAAAAATTATCTGGACATTTTCGTAGACAAAGAAATCTCTACTTAGAAAATAAGACATTTCACTACGGGAATTTGTACATTTGTCGTCTGCTTGAGACACTAGGGAAAGGCGCAACAACCCTCGGAAAAGAGTTTGATGAGTGCAAACCGGGCTCCATGCCAAACCAGATACTACAACTGCAGTGGGTGTCTGCATCTCCTTCTTCGCCCTCCTGACAATCATGGCTACATTTTCTATCTCTGCAGCTTCCATTTCGACGCCATTAGCCAGCAACATCTCAACATAATCTTCAATCCAAAACAATCACATCTCTCAAATCCTCTTCGACCCTCCCCTGTCAAATGGAAAATTGAATCCAGATTCAAATCAGCATCACACATAGAATAGAAATCAATAAAAACCGGTCGAAGCGTCGAAATAACCCGGTGATTTGGACACTTGAAATAGATCTGGCTTGGGTTTAGATCTGAACGCGACACTCGACGAATCGCGTTTCTATAGCGGCAGAGCTGAACTGGCGTCAGCGGGGCGGGAGGAGGACGCCATCAATCTCCCCGACCAGCTCATGCTCTTGGCCATGAAGGACACGAGTGGGGACTAGAAACAAGTTGGAGCAAAGTAAAAAGGGCGAACCGACCGTCTTTTATAATATCCAAGATACGCCTAAAAAATTAAGGAATTTTATATACCCAACCTCGCCAACGGTTGGATATTAATGTACGATGCTATTGAGCGATAAATCGCACACGGATACACAGAAACCTCCGTTACCAAAATACTGACAACGGTTGATAATTCACGGCCTTTGCCTATGAATGTCGGGATGCGGGCCGCATTTTTCACGCGCAAAGCGTGAATTATCGTCGCTAACTCGTTAGTTTTCATAGAGGTGTGTCCAATGTGCCGTTCCGTACTAGTGATATGTTGGCTAGATGCTTAGCGCGGTCGACAACGTGGTCTTGCTTGATCCTGCTAGTGCTGTAGTGGAGGAGGAAGCCGGGACATATGGCCACAAATACCGTTATATGTGAGAGGTTATATTAAGCGCTAGTCACATATTGAGTATTTGGCTTCGCTTTTCCCTTTTCTAAAGGATTAAAGCGCTAAGCTTAAGCGTAGTTGAGTGCTAAGCGTTTTTCCTCCGCTCAACACGCCTAAGCGAGCTTAACACGTGCTTGGACTCATTTTTATAACAATGTGTGAGATGACTACAACGATGGCCGGAAATACTGTCCAATGCCCTACATCTTCCGTTGATGGGGTTTAAGGAGGTACAACAAAGAGCAAAAGCGAGGAGGCAAGGACCACGACAAGCTTCTAGAATCTTCTCCAAGATCTGGCTAGCGAGAAGTGGCCAGCCGGTAGTGAGAGGTTGTTGGCAGTGACAACGACGGGAAGTATGCACGTGTTACGGTGGAAACACACACTCTTTGATCAGGCAATGTCGAAACGTTTGTGGTGTGCCCTTGATGTTGGTGGTAAATCGGAGCACTGTTTTGGGATAAAAATCCAAGATCCACTTATTATTGGATTCGCCATCATCGACACACGTTGTATGAACCCTTTTTGAGAGCTTTGCATAGGAGTTATGAATTTTTCTGTGATCGGACACTTGTCATATGTTTTTTGATATGATTGTGAAAATGTTTTTGCCAGGTATATGTTGTCATTTTTTTTTTTGCTGACTTGTTCGGTATCGATGTTGGGCTTTGTTTGACATTATAGAATAAGTAAGAATACTACGTATATGATTGTGTGCATCTACCAAATTTATAGACCAGGCTATATTCTCCTTTTCAGAAAAAAAAGGTGCGGGCTGGTATGTGTTTTGGCGGGGCAGTTCGTGCCAGGCAGCGCCATATTTTTTCCTCTTAAGCAAAATGCATGCAGACACGTTGGTGCTGCGGTACGTCAATCTGCTGATCTACTTGATTTTTCATATTGGATGAGTTTTGTTCACTTTGCAAAACGAGTGAATGACGGCCACCATTTATTAGTTTCGCTTTGAGGAAAAGAAAAGGCAGAACTGCATGCATGTTTCCAAATAGACTGTCCGGTCACGCGTATGGGTTCTCTCCTATAGGCCGTCGACACGTATGTCCAGCGCTTTATTTGTCGCAGATTCGCAGCCCGTGATCCCGTCCATACCTTGGGCACGCACTGGTTCTCTCTCCCAAATCTCTCAATCTCTCCACATTGCCACTCCTGCTCCATCTACCAGACCACCACCACTACCGCGCCGGCCGGATCGAGAGGAACTGCACCTCCTAAGCTAGCCCATGTCGACGAGGGTGTTACTTCTGCTTGCTCTTGTGCTCGCGGTCGGGGGCCGGCTGGAGGCGTCGTCCGAGGTGTCGCCGCGGGGGTTCATGGACCGACTCATGTCCATGAACGGCTGCGGCCGCTTCGCCGGCCTCGTGAACGCCACGGCCAGCGCTACCAGGATCTTCGAGTGCAGCAGCTTCGTCCACGGCGGGCTCGTGGTCTTCTGCCCGGACGACAAGGCGGTGGCGGCGTTCGAGCCGTCGTTCAATGACCTCACTGCCGAGGGCCAGCTCGCGGTCCTCCGGTACCACTCCGTCGCGCCCGCGCCATTCAGAGTCAGCAGGACAAACGGGGGGTTCCCGGTGTCCACGCTTGCCTCCGACTTGGCCTGGGGCTACGGCCTCACCATCGACCACCGCGGAGACACGATGGAGCTGCGGACCTCGTCCGGGGGCGTGGCCAGGGTGACCAGCATGGTCACGGGCGAGGAGGAGACCCTCGCCGTCTACCTCATCGACGCCGTGCTGCTGCCGAGGGAGTCCGTCGAAGGCCTGCACTGGTTAGACGTCCTGAACCAGTTCATTGTTAGATTTTTGATTTACTTATCGGCCGTCGTGGGCTTCATGGCCGTGCTCGCTGTCGTTTTCTACTTTGTGGGTTTGTTCTCGAAGACTCGCTTTCGCGTGGGTTCCGCTCCCTGAACCAAGCCACTGCCTATGAGCCGCCGGCTCATTCTTCAACAGGCACGCTCCTTGAACACTAGAGATATCCATTCTCTTCCATCGAGCGTATAGAGCTCGAGCGAGATTATCTGTCAAGTACTCCTACTAGCTAGTTTGCGTGTGAAGCTTCATTTGGAACCGTGTGCCGTGATGGATTTGTAGTAGTGGTATTGTGGTAACATCAATTTGTCCTAGCCATCAGTTCCTTTGGAACCGCACTATATGCCATATAATGTTTCTGTGTTGTTATGTTCCGTTGTTGTGCAATAAATGTTGATTTGTTCTTTTTCTGCTGCCGTGAACAAAAAAGTAGTTTAGGGTTGATATGTTCGGTAAGATTACTACCACATGTCCATTTTACGTATCCTAAATGACAACTGTTTAATTAACAGTGAATGCAAAGCGGGTACAGAGCTTCTCTATTCCCTTACAAGAAACGCTGGTCCATATTTGAACCAAGGTAAAAAATGCATGATTATACCTCCCAGGCACCCAACGGCTTTGCGCTTGTGTAGTAGTAAAGTAAGTTGTTCGGAATGTACGGGGCAAAATTTTTTTTGAATGGGATCGTATTAATCAAATAACATCGTTTTGCCGACTTTGATACGCAGGCTGGAACCTAACTTTTTAACACACCACCACTTAACTCTCTCTACGGCCAAATTGGCAAAGATCATGCGCTGCCAAAGTACAATTTCTACTGATATTTAATAAAAATAACTCGTCGATCTGAAGGCTTCTTCAGCTTGAATTCCTTTACAATCAAACAGATTTCACTTCTGTTGATGCTCTCTTCTTTGAACGCCTCCAGTACTGCAGCGCAATCAGTTTCGATTATTAAGTTCGAACATGAATGTGCTAGTGGCTAGTGAGAGCTTGAGGCCTTCCAGACATGCAATCGCTTTCCCTAACGCTGCCTAATTGCAATGGTTGATCCGGTCCCAGGCTGATACAATAACACTGCCCTTGTGGTCTCCCATAATTGCACCCCAAGCTCCTGCCATATATGTGCTAGAGAAGCTACCATCAACATTACATTTAAGTATTTAACCCAGCCTTCTTCCGGCTTCCCCCAAGATTGTTTAACTTCCTTGTAATGTGTGTGGCTGTGATGCTTGATCAACTTTTCTTGATGTACTTTTTCCTTGCGCTTTCTATTATGAATCTCACCTCCATGCACAATATTCTGTAAAGAAGCATGACACTTCTGAAGAAAATGAATATCGTTTCGGTGATGCCAGCTCTCCACAAAATGAACATCATCTTCCCATTCCTATCTTTGGCCAGATTATCTAGCAAGACCAATACCTAATCCTTGTGGGGTAATTTGTTCGAAATATCAATGACGGTGTAGGCTTTGCTGGTTCCGATTTTTTCTTCTCTACAACGACTGAACGAGATTGCTCTTTGTTTCCATGCTTTGCACTTGAATTGGCTAGCTGCCCGATGTCCACACAACTCCATCATGTGCAGCCTGCTCAGAGAACATGTAGTGTGCAGTATATTGTAGCAGATGAGGTGAAACAAGAACAAGTGTGGCACTGTGGCATTGGCAATGGTCATAGGCTCATAGCTAGATTTGTCCAACTAGTCCATTATATCTTTTTCATGTATACCACATCATGGTGAGCAAAGTGCCAAGACTTTGAAACACTAAAGAGCCAAGAGAGGAAACACTTCAGCACGAGGCGTCAATAGGGCTCAATAGCCAAGCAACTGACAGCTCATAATGATTGGGTGCATTGGCTGCTTAATTACTTGTTAGTACCACTACCTGCTTTTTAAAGCAACTACGGGAGGCATCAGGCAGGCTAAACCATTTTTAATAAAAAAAGAACGGAGACACAAATACAACAGCTACGAAATTAGCACACTCACAAGAAAGAAAAAGAGAAAAAGAAAGAAAAAAGAGCAAACTCCTAAAAAACAACACAAAGCCTTATAATTAGCATCCAACCTCACGAGATCAGTCAAAGGGAGTCCTTTAGTCGTGAGAATGTAGAGAATGGGCACCCGCTTATCCACCGAACACTCCACACCAAGCAAAAATAGGAGCCATTGGCATCACCGGGTGGCATCACACCGCCAAAAGGTCGCATGGTGGCACCGAAAACCGCTAATGCTACCAAAGGTCAATATTCCATCGAGATGACCACAACATCTCCTCTTGGCCTCGAACTTGAGAGCCATAATGGAATGAGATATCTGAGCCGAACCAAACCTCATAGGTCCTCGAAAGATCTTGATCAACCGTGACCTCACCATTGAACACGAACATCCCTGAAAGGCGGTCAACGTACATAGTGGCTGGATCAGATTATCAATCTTGACACGAAGTCATAGAGCAGAACAGGAAGACCGGAGGTCGCAGAGCATGATCATCGCCACCTAGAGAGCCAACACCAGCGGGGGAATTGGTTCCGGAGTGACGCTTCCAGGAAAGAGGATGGCACTTGTGGGTATCACGATTACCGGCACAATTCAGCACGGGGCTTTCACCCGAAACCGCGTCACTTTCTTCTAGATCTCTCGAGTGCATATCCATACACTCTTGACATGGCTGAGATGAACATGGTTCCTTCTCAAAATCTCCAAGGTGCGGCACGGCGTGCATCGTGGGCATTCTGGCCGAGTTTTTCATCACGAAGTACTACTAAGGTGGTTTAGTCAAATGCCATGTATGCACACTATGCATGTTGGAGTATATTGTTGCATGGCCTTATGCACTAGTACTTTACTGATTGCAGCGGAGTAAGTTAAAGTCTTCCGCTCCAGGTGCTGTGTCGAGAGTGCTACTTTTTTTCAAGCGAGCTTTTGTACGTGTTGTGTGTGCGTCCATAACTCCATCAACAAACCTGGCAGATTTCACCGACTCCATCTGTATGGAATTTTTTCCTTTGCTCTCTTTCTGCTGCCGTGAGCAAAGTAGTTTGGGTCGATATGTTGTGTAAGATTACATACACGTATCCATTTTACCTGCATGTAATTACAGTCAATGACGACCGCTTAACTATTAGTGAATTCACGAAGTAAAAGCGAGCAGTACAGAGCTTTTTTACTCCCTCCAAGCTAGGTCATGTACTTTTTGCATATTTGAACAAAGGTAAAAATGCAAGAGCATGCCACTCTGTAAGTATGTCATGTATACCGAATCAAGGTAAAAGTGCAAGAGCATGCTCGAGCATGGGTTAAAAACAACCAGAAACCAAGAAAGGGAATACTTCAGCACGGGGCACGGGCGTCCCGTCTAGAGGGCTCGATAGCCACCAATCAAAGGGCGCTTCTTGCAAACCTGCTCCCAACAACCAGGTTCACATGGCCGGCGCTGCTGCTTGGTTCATCTTCTTGTGCAGAGTCGGCAGCACGATCCTCGCATCACGGCGCTGGTTTTCGCCATCAAGGCGAACCAGGTGATCCCAGCGGCAGCGAGGCACCTGTTTTCGTTCAGCCACCCACACCAGTTAAGCCTATACTCATTTTCGCTTATCGATCAAACAACGTGTGGCTGCATCTTGTACCGACGCATGACAAACAAATTATTTTTCAGGAGGATGTTGCTGATGGTGGCCGGGGTGACCGTCCCATGGGGTCTGTTGCTGCTTCTGGTCGAGTCCTGCTTGCTGAATGTTGAGCTCCACCACGACCTGGAGCAGGAGGAGCAGCAGCAGCAAGAGGACGTGGAGATCCTTGTCTTCCTGGTGCGGTTCGAGTGGCTGCTCACGTTTATCACTATCGGAATGGCGTTGCCCGCTCTACTCGTGGAACTTCGAGCCATGCCCGTGTGCGCCACGTACCAACTCGCCGCTGACGTGACCACATGCGCCGCCGGGGCTCTGGCTGCGGCGTCCGCCGTCGGGCAGTTCTGGGTTATCTGGCCCAGGCTGTGCCGGGCTCAGGCCTAGCTCCGATCCTTTGGTCGCCGCAGGGGGTTACAGCTCCAGCAATCTCGCCAGTGGAGCGGTTGCTTTTCTTCTTCTTCTTTTCTATCTCTTCTGTTTTTTATGCATCTTGTTCATCATCTAGGCTACATCTTTCTGTTAATTGCTTCAGATGAACTTCTCCCTGGCACTTGCACTGTGACCGATGAATGGCATGGCCGCTGCAGTAGAGTCTGAGCGATCTGGACGTGTTTTATCCTTGTATGAAAATTACATTTAGTAAGTATCTAATCAATGCAACCCCCGAGTTTATCTGCTTGTAGTAATGCTTCCCAACGATATATATGCGCATTATCTCAAAACTGACTATTTCTAATTGCTGCAAAATGAGAAGCAAATCCGTTATCTTCAGGGTCCTTGGAGATCCCTCTTATTTTCTAGAACTTGCAGAAATTTCCAAACAATACTCTATATAGGCGAGTGGTGCATCAGGCAACGGCATTATTCAATCATACTGTTGTGAATCAACAGAGCTTCGGTTTATTATGTGCATGATGCTTTCTAAAATATGGAATACCCAACCACCATTTTGTGTATCCTTGAACTAACAAAATAATTTTTTTTGGTACAATCTTTGTGTACATGCTAATTGGTAGAATTACTTTGGTGAACAGTAAGATATGGAGCTACTACAACTTTATTCTGCTATAATCTTGAAATAAATTATACTAGAAATTCATGGAATCACCATTTCTCAGAGCGTGCATAAAGATTTTTGGGCTGGAGTCTGGACACCCGGGAGTTGGTGGTATAAACCTTATCCGAGTGTAATTGTAGGAGCATAGTGGCATGTGAGATACTTCTGATAATAATTCATACGGTTTTGACCGGCCATTCAGGCTACAATTTGGCACTGTTTTTCCTCCTGGCAACATTTACCTTTGCTTCTCGGTATAATAGAATCTAGAAGTATCAAGTAACGGCCCGGCGGGAAAGCACATGGAAACTATTTTATGTAGGTTTTGGACCAAGTTTCACGATTTTTAGCGACACAGATAACAATGCTTAGTTCTACCATCATATAAAACAAACAAACCAGATGATCACATGTTCACTGCAGATAGATGCATGCATCGCGTGATGCAAAGCTATCTAAAAACAAGGCCGGCTTGAATAAACGGCTGTGAATGGACTTCCCGTAAAATATGGAATGCTAAATAAATTAGTATTAGGCATTCCAACGCAATGTAGCTAGAGGACTTCAATTCTGCCTGGGCCATATTCCCTGAAGTTGTCTCAGGTTGCTTTTTTCACTGTAGTGTGCAGAAGCCATATTTACAAGAACACAAGAAAGTGGTGCCACGGACACGCGCTTGCTGTTTTTTTCCCATTGTCATGTATGTGTCAGCACATGCATCATGGCTCCATCCAAATAGCATCGGTTGCCATATAGCAGCATCTGCCATCTGCCGTGGGGAGCAGCTACGTGTGGAGTACTAACGTATTAGTGATCACCACATGGCTAATTAATGTCTTGTGATCTCCGGGTCAATCTACTGAGATTTACAAACTATCGCATCTAAAGTAACCAACAAGCATTATTCTATCGCTGAGCTAAAACAAGTATACTCTCTACAACAGATTTGTTGTGTGCATGCCCAAGTGGTAGATAGTTTGGCCGATGACACGGTCACATGGTAGCGCACGTTGCCGGCGTCCGTCATATTTAAAATAGAATAATGAGATATTTGTAAATATAAAGACATGGAATTTGAAAACTAAATATATAAATTTACTCATATGATGTTAGTTAAAAATATCGGATATTTAATCAGTTTTCGAGAAATATGTGGTGGCGGGTACAGATGCAAGTGGGGTCACTATAGGCGTACCCTCTATCCTTCTTAGTTCAAAAAATGAACTAGTTTTCTATAAATAATGTAATTCTCTATAAATAATGTAATTTTCAAATTTTAGTTAATTTTTGAACTAAACAGGGTAGAGGGTGCCCTAATTGTGGCCCACTTGCATCTCAATTCTCAAGTGGCAGGGGGCCAAAAATCTCAAAAGGAGCCGAATTAAGTAAACAGGAAGAGGCTTAAGATAATGATGTGTTTTCTGGATTTCACGGACATAAGCAAAGAACATACAAAAATCAGAAGTCATACGAACACGAAAAACTTGTGGCCATGGACACATGTTGTGCCCTCTAATTTTTCCTGGTACAAATATGTATATATAGGACTAGTCGAGTTACTAGACCAGACCTACTCAAACCTGCCGACATATGCAAACCTAGGCAGATTACAAACCTACCCGTACTAGTGCCAGGACACACGTTGCATATCCTGCTGACACAAACACTATTTAGGAAAGATTATGCTAACAATCTCTTCCTAATATTGACTTCTTGTCTCCTCATACTTTTCATGGTCAGGAATCGATACAGTTTCACAAATTGAAGACTCGACTCAACGTATCACTCTGGACTACTAGCCCACGCTGCCGCAACATGAACACTAAACGCATAGTCTCACGCAGAAACTAATCTTGACCGGTCCGCGTCCATCTTCACGTTGGTCTTCGTCTTCTTGTCGAGAAATGTAGTTAGGCACCCGCCATCTTGTCTGTACGCACGTCTTCGCTCTTGGTTATACACCTCACCGGACCCCTCCATACTGTGACGCACTTCAACTTCAACGAATGTCCCGCGGAGAAGCACTTGGACACAAATTTCACACCTTATACCCGCATCCCATCTTGGTTGTCGGTGAGGCATAATTACCGTACAAAACCTCGCGTCAGGCGACAACACAACTCGTCATGTATGTGTAGCACATAATTTTGTACATGAACTCGCCAGAACTTATCGATTACGCAGCCATAAGCTTTTGGACGCATCTTGCAAGAACTCATGTGCTAACCTTAGCAACCTCATTCATACACCACCGAATTAGGATCTTGAAAAAAAAATCCGGTACCACGCCTTGGCACCACCGCTCCCAACAATGATCGCCCCACCATCTTGCTGGTACGGGTCACCTCCCTCGGGTAAACGTGGCTTCAAATTTTCGATCTCGCTCTGATACCAATTGTTTGACTTCGCCCACATATCTGATCACATACGAAAGTGAAGTCACACAAACACGAAAAACTTGTGGACAGGGGCACATGTCATGCCCTCTAAATTTTCTCGGTACAAATCTTACAATGCATGTATAGGACTAGTCGAGCTACTAGACCAGACCTACTCGGGCATGAACTAGAACAACTCATGTAACGTGCCGACATGTCCAAACCTAGCCAGATTAGGAAACTCTTCCTAATTAGACACATGTCACCTCCATTCCAAAATATAAGACGTTTTGATAGGCTAAAATGGCATTACGAAACATTTAGTATATGGAACGATGTAGTACAAACTTACTGACAACAGAGAAGCAGTGGCGGGGTCGCAAAGAGGGCAGCTTCGACTCTCGCGTCTCGCGTCGCCCCCGCGCGGGCGACCGAGACGGAACCCTAGCCGCCGTCCCCTCCGTTCTCCTCCCCCCGGCCGCCGCCAGCGCGCGCCGCCGGGCAAAGCCCGTGCGGTGCCGGCGGCGGCCGGCCTTCCTGTACCTGGCGCAAGGAGCTCCGGACGCGGCGGCGTTTTCCTTGGCGGCAGTGAAGCTCGGCGGCGCTCGGCGGGGCCCGGGGTGGCGACAGCCGGCGTGCTGCGCCGGGGGCGGGGCGGCCGCACATCGAGGCGGCGATGGGGGCCGAAGCTCGGGGGCATGGCGGCCCTTGGCGGCGGTGTGGCCAAGCTCGGCAGCCCGGATCTGGTCGGCGGGGCAGGTCGGCATGGCGGCAACGAGCACCTCCGGAGCTTGCGACGGAGAGGACCGGGAAGGCGGGACCTTGGACGGCCGCCGGTGGAGCTGCCATCGATGGCGGCGCGCCCGGCCTTGGCCCAGATCTGGGCCCTACGGGCCTGGATCGGGCTGGCTGGGGCCTGCGGGTCGATTGGTTTCAGGGGTTCCGATCTGGAGCCCACCCCCTGACCATGGATGGTTGGGGCGCTGGATCCGGGCCTGACGGCCTAGATCCGGCAGCCGCCTGGTGGTCCCGTACGGGCTCTGCGGGTTCGACAGGCGGGTGCGTCCTGCTAGTTGCACTACAACCGATCAGACCTTTTGTGACAAAAATTCTATTGACGACATCGAATTTGTCACTGATTATCCATAATAGGTGACGGAATTTTCATCTTTGTCACGCATTAGTTTTAATGCATGACCTACAACTATCATGTCACTAAATTTGTCACGGATTACTCCTGGTGACGGATTTAGGGCGTCACTCTGGTCGTCACCGATTTTTTTGGACCGAAATGTCAGATAATTAAGTAAAACGGGAAAAAAAATAGTGGTTCGCTGTATTTTGAACCGGGGACCTGCTGAAAAAACTACAGATGGACTACCGCTGGGTTACAGTAAGGTTACTGATAAGTTGTACGAAGGTCCTGGTATTTAGTAGTACGTACTTAATTTAGGCCTTGTCTGCAATGTGTACCAAGTTTCCATTTTTTTCGTTTCCACGGTTCAGGCGACAATATAATTTAGTTCGCATTCTAAAACATCAACACTTGACAATTTTGAGAAAAAAATTGAGCTTCCACTTAAAATTGCAAACATTCTTATGTTACTAGAATTATAAAAACTCTCCACAATACAATCATGATAGAACAGTAGGGTTTACATCACCATTACAAAAGTTTGCACTCATTCAACCGATAGAGCATCAGTTAGGGTTCTGAACACAGTACTTAAAAAGGTTTACATCATGTTACACATAAACAGACTTTGGCATCAGTTGAGGGCAACAACAGTACACACAAATCCAGATGTTGCAGTATGCACGAAAGTGAAGACACATATGTCACCCTCCCCGATTCCAGCTTCCTTCACATCTGGACATCTTGTTTACTGCCAAGGAGGAACGTTACACGAGTAACATTGGTGCCACTAGTGCGGAAAACAGGAAGCTCCATTGGCGCGTACTCCTTGAGGTGTGCAATGCTGAACTTGGAAGAGAAGTACTGCAGGAGAAGTTCCTAGTTAGTTAAAGGCTAGGAAGAATATGCAAATCAACAGTATGAGATTGTATTCTTTACCATCTTGGCCTTCCCATGGATGACAGTAGACCTTGTCATCCTACATACATAGAAGGGTATCGATGGCTTGAAGTCTGCAACTTGTCTGGTGAGATGTGCAACTTGGTCTTCATTCAGGTCGACGTCGTTTGCAAAAAAGCAATACTTGTCAAACTCTTCGGTCCCACTGATGTTAGGACCTACAATTCAAGAAATTTAATTATTAGGAAGTAATCTGTATATTCTTACAAGAGTGGTAATACATTTGGTTAGGCGTTGTCACCTCTACGAGTGATCTTTCCTCCCCTGTCTCTCTTCACTCCAGTGTGCTTGGGATCCTGATGAGATTGTACCACAGCTTTCTTACATTTCTTGTCTGTGGTTTCCTGCTCATCATCATCACTTAGGTTAACTACGTATGTGTTACTCTTGTTGCCCATCTTCAATTTTCTCTAGCTCTTCCACGGCAGTATTCTTCTCATCCCACATTTTCATGAAGTTGGTATGGAATCGTCTAAAGCTTGTCATGTGTGCCACCACTTCATGTTGCAGCGTGAGGCACTCCATCACAAGAGACTCCCGACTGGCGGTTTCAGGACGGAAAGCTCTCACTTGCTGAGCGGTACAGGCTAGGAACAAACAAGTATGCAGTTCAATATGACAGCAGTAACAATGAAAGATGCATGTAGAATGTAGAGTGGAGATACTAAATCGTTTGTTATTTACCTCGGCTGAGCGTACAGGCTTGGCTTCTATGCGTATTCTAGCAGTGACAACAGTGTCATCATCTGTTGGGGAAGACATCGTTGATGGACCTGTCATACTTGGGCCAGGTTTCTGACGAAGAAGCATGCAGGCCTTTTGTTCATCCACTAAGAACCTAGCATAGGCGGGATCAATGTCGGGGCAAACTATCTCCCGTACTTGGGTACAGATGACACAGTCATCACGACCACATTTTGACGCCATTTTATCAATTCGACGGGTTCTAAAACAAGTTGGAAATTTAGTTAGTAAAAGCAAAATGCAAAGTGAGTACATGGAACCCATCGCCTGTGACCAAAATTGATAGACGGCGACATAGATCCATTGCCGGGGAATTTCGTGGACCAATTTCACCAGAATATAACCTACATCATACCCTGGCCGTGGATATCATCGGAGGACAAGTCTGTGTGGATTGACCTAGATTTGTGAGGCATCAGAAGGGAATGGAAGGGCAGGAAGTAGCACTGGTACTTACCAGTCAGTGGCCGAGGACGAGGACTGCGTTGCGGACGACGTGGACAGCGTTGGTGACGAAGCCGCCGTTGCCTGCCGCCGTAGGGGAGTAGGAACCGTCGGGTTTTTTTGGGGGAGAAGGGTCGAATTGGGCGAGATGGAGGCGAGGACGAGACGTAGGGAGATGATAATTGTGTGACTCGTGGGTCCCACTCTTCGTTGAGCCCGTTGATTGCGTGGATCACACGTTCGTTGGGAGACCCCAAGAGTAAGGTATGAAGCAGTGTAGCAGCAGTTTCCCTCAGTATGAAACCAAGGTTTAATCGAACCAGTAGGAGCAAGAAATCACTTCTGAAGGTTGTTGGTGGCGCCATTTACGATCACCAACGTGGAATCTGCACACAACACAATCAAACTACTTTGCCCCAACGAAGCAGCTAAAAGTTTCATTACAAGCCCAAATAAATCAAAAGGCCGGACGGCGACACTACATCCTATGACGTCGACTCCGACCTAGCCCTCACAGAGCGAGCAGCAACTTCGGCAGCGCGTCGCTCCACGGTGGACACCAATTGCTCCGCCAGTCACGCCGCCTCTGTCGGGGGAATACTTTCTGGATTAACCCGCGGCCCAGTGCGACTTAACTTACTCGCACGGATGAAGGCCCACTTGGGAACAAGCCCAATATTGAACCGCCATAAGGAGAAAGATCTAGAAGACAAATCCCGGAGGACGTGAAGACCAAGTAGTCTCCGAGTAGGCCTCTGTGGATGTATTCCTTATGGGGAAGTTTCCTTTTGTAACCTAGCGAGCCTCTGTGTATATAAAGAGGACTCGCAGGACTTAGAGCGGGTCAAGCTATCAAGCCCCAAACCCTAGCTCATACGGCGAGTACCAGATCGGATCGCCTCCATTGTAACACCTCGATTATCATATCAATACCAATCTAGGGTAGGCAGGAAGTAGGTCTTTTACCTCACATTGAGGGGGCCGAACCTGGGTAAATCTGTGTTGATCTTTGTTCCTGCGATCCCAAGCTCGGAGATGCTTGACTCGCGTAATCCCACACCTACGAAGTCATCTATGACACCTGACGTGACAAACCCACGACAGTTGGCGCCCACCGTGGGGCCTGCGGTCAAAGCGTCACGTTCCGCGCAGGATCCATGAAGGGAGCTGAAGATCTTGTTGTTGGCCGTATCATCACGGTCAATGGCACACCCCTCATCGACGATTCAAGCTGGGGGCCGGAAGCAGATTACTTGGAGACCGGCCACGTCATCCCCTTTGGATCCATCAACGTCTTCGTCGGCTTCATTGGCGGCGAGTCAGAGGATCCATCGCAGCATGGCGACTCAGAAGAAGGAGTCGCGGTAACAGTGGACCAAGAAGAAGGATCTATCAACCACGAGTCGCTGCCTCTCGAAGACGAAGAAGGCCAATCCATTGAGTATGTCCTTGAGGAAAGGCTATGCGGAGGCCCTGTGGACAGTGGCTCGCCCTCTGTAGAAGATCGGCACGTGGAAGGGGTCTACAGGACCACAGAAGCAGACGAAGGGCTGGGCATGCCACCAGGCAGCTTAGCCCCCACACCGCCGGAAGCAGCAGAACAAGCCGCGCTAGATGCATCAGGAGTCGCGGCATCCGCTGCGATGACGCCAGGAGTCGCGGCCTCAGGAGTCGCAAACAGAGAAACTCCACCTGGAGTCGCGCCTGCGGAATCAGGGGCAAGGGTAACCCCCAGCGCAGCGGTCACGCCGCCACAGGGAAGCGTGTTGTTTACACCAATATCTGCGGTTAACGCGGCTGCTAGGGTGACAGAATTGGAGGCTACCAGGATCGGGCTATATGATGAGGTCCAGAGAATCGCAGATGAGAGAGCCAGGCTGGCGCGTGAGGAACAGCGCCTCCAACAGGAACAACTGCGACTCATCGAGGAAACCAATTCTCTGCAAGGAATACAGGCCACCTTGCCGCATAGACGTCACGCGAGTCGCCTGCAGCCAGGAACAGTGAACCCTATGGAGCTGTTCCAATCACCCACCATTGAACCAGCAATTGCGGTCCCATCAGTCGCCACCAACACGACGCACCCGGTCGCATGGTCAGGGGTCGCACAACCTCCAGTCGCGATACCCGCACGCATGGCACCATCTGCCATGGTTATGCGGTCCGTGGCCCCGTTAGCCGCGCCCGCGGTTCAAGCAATCGCGGTACCATCAATCGTGCCAGCGGTTCCATCTTTCGCAGCACCAAGAGTAGCAGAGATACCTGGATCAAGGGCCATAGTACCGGCTAACAACAGGGCCATGATGCCCCCCCTGACGCAGCCAACCTTTGTTCAGCAGTCGCCACAGCAGCCTCAAAGGTTCCACACGCCGCAAGGGCATTATGTTAGCCCAGTGGAGAATCTCTTTGCAGCCACAAACATCTTGGCCAGATTAGCGCCAGCAGGAAACACGCCAATGGACAGAGAGGCACGGCGCGCCATTGAGATGCTGAGCACAGCAGTGATACAGCAGGCGAATATGTCCGAACACGCAGGACGGCTGCACTCCACCCCTTACAATAGCAGAGCAACGGCGGAGAGAAGCATCCACGCGGAGTCGCCACACGTTGCGACCTCAAGCTCGGCTAGGCGACAAAGGGAAGATCAACCTGCGGCTCAAAATCAACCTCAGCAAGTTCAACCTATAGAGATTGTGCAGCCGCGCCCGGCGGCCAACCCAATAGGAAGGCCAGCTTCGTCCAACCTATCGTCGCGACTCAAAGGCCCAGTCTGTTTCAACGAAAGAATCAGGTCTGAACCGTTTCCTGCAGATTTCAAAGGACCTCGCAAGGTCGCCAACTACAACGCCAGCATGGACCCTGTTACTTGGCTCAACAATTACGAGATGGGCATGAGCATCCTAAATGCATCCGAAGAGATTGCGCACGTTACCTAAACATGATGTTAGAAGGCGCAGCCCACATATGGCTACAAAATTTGCCACCAAATTCGATAAACTCTTGGGATGAGATGAAGGAAGCTTTTATCAAGAATTTCCAAGGAACATGCAAGCGACTCTGCAGCATAGAGGACCTAGAGCGTTGTGTACAGAAGGAAGGCGAGTCAAGTCGCCACTGGATGAGAAGGGTCGCAGAGATCATACATTCCTCAGACAATATACCACCCAGTTCAGCAGTCCTTGTCATGGAGAAAAATTGCAAATTTGAGCCGCTAGTCCACAAACTAGGTCGCATGAAGGATAAAGTCAAGAGCCTAAGCGAGGTAATGGCGGCGGCCAACAAGTATGCTAGCTCGGATAAAACCAGGGACGCATCTGATGGAGAGGAAGAGGAAAGCACTGGCAAGGGAAAAAGGCCAGTAGCAAGCCTCAACAACAGCAAGCTAGCAATGCCAATGCGAGTTATAACAAGCGCAAAAACGAGGAAGGAAACTCAGGGTTAGTCGCAAATACGAATACTCGTTACAAACAAAGCAGCAGCAGAGGAAGGAATTTTCATCCAGTTAATTTGGAAGAGGTTTTCAACCGCCCCTGCGACATCCATATAGGAAAAGATGGGAAACCACCCAACCACACGAAGGCACAGTGTTATCATTACAAAAAGTGGAAGGATGGACAGCCACTCAACACAAACTTCAATCATCAAAACAACGAGGAAGGTAAACATGGCGGAGGCAACAACAGCAACAACGCCGTCCCAAATCCGCAGCCAGATCAGCCACAGTTCCCAAAACAGTTGGGTCAGTATCATACCATTGTGGTGAATACTTCAAGGAGGGAACAAAAACTGCGACGACGCAATCAGGCTGTTAACGCCATAGTACCAGCCGTCCCACAATGGCTAAAGTGGTCCGAACAACCAGTAATTTGGAGCCGCGAGGATCACCCAGGAGAAATAAATGAAGAGGGAAAACTCGCGCTGGTGGTTGCCCCTCAAGTCGCAGGGTACAAGTTGAGCAAAGTACTGATGGATGGAGGCAGCAGTATCAACATATTATACTATGAAACCTTCAAAAGAATGAACCTTCAAGAAAAGCAGCTACACCCATCAAGAACAACGTTTCATGGTGTCGTGCCAGGCATATCAGCCAGCCATTGGGGCGAGTTAACTTGGAGGTCGCCTTTGGGACACAAAGCAACTTCAGGAGCGAGTACATTTGGTTCGAGGTTGTAGATTTCCAGAGCCCATATCATGCGCTGTTTGGCAGAGAAGCATTCGCAAAGTTTATGGCTAGGCCGTGCTATGTGTACCTAAAGCTTAAAATACCAGGCCCTAGAGGTGTCATCACCATCAATGGCGACAAAAGAATAGCTCAAGAATGTGAAGAAGGCGACAAGGCCATAGCCAGAGCAGCTTGCATCGCAGAGAGCGCGACCATGCACGAGTCGCAGGAGAATTTTGATGACATCGTGAAGGCCAAGAGGCACCTGCCTGACTTGCGACTTCAGATTACAGCCGCAAGGGAGGCAAGGAAGTCAAAGGCTACGAGCCATTGCCAATAAGGACACATCCCAAGCGTCGCGAGTTGCCATCAGCAGCCGCAGCAAAATTATTAAGAGTTTACATCATCAAGCTGGCCACTCAGGGCTAAAAATTTCAATTCTGGTCGCCACTCAGGCGCGACCGACCCAATATGACACTTCTGATCGCCACCTAGGCGCGATCGACCCAATTCTGGTTGCCACCTAGGCGCAACCGACCCAATTCTGGTCGCCACTCAGGCGCGACCGACCCATGTAACATCTCTGGTTGCCACCTAGGCGCAACCGACCCAATTCTGGTCGCCACTCAGGCGCGACCGACCCATGTAACATCTCTGGTTGCCACCTAGGCGCAACCGACCCAATTCTGGTCGCCACTCAGGCGCGACCGACCCATGTAACATCTCTGGTTGCCACCTAGGCGCAACCGACCCAAGCATCACTTCTGGTCGCCACCTAGGCGCGACCGACCCTATGTATCATATAATGATTCTGAAATAAAGCATCTCAAACTACCAATTGAGTGTGAGTCTTTTATTTTTTAATCATTGGTCCCTTGGGGGTGCGGCAGCTTTTTAGCGCGGCCTATTCCTTGGGATCGCCAAACAAGTGGCATTTATCGTGATTATACTCAACCTCTCTTGGATGCGACTTGCACTATGCGGCCAAAGTACTGGGGGTGCGGCGTCAATCGAGTTTGATTGCCTATCATGGCCGCTCTCGACCCTGAACACGCACTTTTTACCTGGGAAATACTGAGCCGCGCAAGGGCCTAAGTGAGGAAAAACCGAGACAAATCATAAGGACCAGCCTATTGGTCGAAACATGTACTGCCAAGAGTACTTAAGCAAACCATAATATTGTCTTATGACACATAAATTCTAACAATTATTACAGACCGCTAAGGGCCAAGGCCATCAAACCATTGTTTTCTCTTCTTCACTTGTGCGCAGCTTTTGGCCGGTGGGAAGGAGGAACAGGCGGCTTACCAAGCTTGCCAGAAGGAGCAATCGCAGGCTCGCTGGAGGGCTCTTCAGTCGCGGGCTTGGGGGCTGCAGAGCTGGATACGCCTGGAGAGGGGTTCTTGTCCTGCGGAATCACCGCGCTGGACGACGGAGCGGGTAACTTCTCCCATCTGCTTCCATCTGCGTTATACTTGCCCATATAGGTCGCAAGATCAATCCCCTCCACCAGTTCAGTCGCATGGCCGCGCATATCCTTCCAAGTCGTCGCATATTCTGAGGCCGTCAGTTCGGTGCCATCCACCTTCTTCGAGGGCCTACCTTTTGCAACCTTGGCAGCATCAAAAGAAGGATAGTACGTCTTGGCCAAAGCAAGAACATGAGCCGCGCCGGTGCGAGCTGAGGACTCTTTCCAGTCCAAAAAGAACTGAGGCGCCCTAAGCAGTCTTTTCAGCAGCCCTTCAGAATCACCAGGGACTGGCTTGGTCGGCAGCAGGCACTTAGACAGTGATTTCATGGCGTCACAAGCCCTTCGCGAAAAATCGCGGATATACTCCAGCTGCTCCTGAGTACTGCCGCGCTGCTCCTTGGCATCTTCACCTACATCAAGGCATGTCTCCGTCAGCTCTACAACACACAGGCAAAGATAGTAGAGAAAAAAGATGCAGTTACAAGTCGCAATACATACCAGTTAATTCTTGAGTCATGATGCACACTTTGGCGTGGACAAGGTTATGGGCATCAGAAACTTTCTTCAACTTTTTCTCAAGCTCGCCAATGGAAACAGCCTTAAGCCTTGCGTCCTCATTGACATCAGCAATGGCGTCTTTCTGAGCACTGACTTGGAGCTCCAGCTGCTGGACCCTCTCTGGAATTTCTCTTCAACAGTTTTAAGCCGCAGCTCGGTTTTTTGGCTTGCTCAGAAACTTGAAGCTTTCATCAGATAGCTCGCCCATCCTGGTTTCCCTCTTCTTTAGCTCAGCGTCACGCTGGCCAAGGAGCTCGCGTAGCCTCTCCAGTTCAGAGGGAGTATCCCCCAGCTGCTTTTCCAAGGCAATTTTGGCAGCTGTTATGGAGCTTAGTTCCTCCTATGAAGGGAACATCAGTCAGTAAGTATATATCAACAGCTAAAAGAGAAGCATCAAGTCTCCCTTTACAGTCAAAGAAGAAACTTGATCCTTGGGGGCTAGAGACAGATAACTGGAGATAGAAGTTTACCTTATAAGCCGCAGACAGGTCAGATAGTGCCTTGCGGAGCTCCATGGCTTGCTTGTCATTTGAGGCAATGATAGCCTCTGACAGTTTCTCAGCGCGGCTTGTGGAGGAGGAAGAAGCAACCTCAGCATGTAGAATTGGCGACCGCAGATTGTCCGCCGCTGGCGACTCAACCACTGGCGTATCAGCATCCTTGGCCATTACATCTATGGAGGAGGGGTTGACCTTCTCCACGTCCTGGATCATAAGGGGATCCGTTCTATCCTCCAGAGCCACCTCTTGGGTGGCTGTGTCAAGAACAGGGACCGTGGCCAGGTCATCAGTGGTGGCCACGCCCTCTACCATGGCGGTATGAGCCGCAGGTGATAAATGCGGCTCAACCGCGGCTCCAGGCTCAGTCGCGGGTTCAGCCGCACTTCTGAAAAAGCAAGGGCATTGTGTGAAGAAGAAGAACATAAGCCAGAATAAAAGTATTGAAAGCACAGGGAAAAGTTACTAACTCTGGAGCCATCTTCACAAAGGCCATAAGTTCACCACTTGATGGTGAGGACAGGCCTTGGGTCCCAGAATCTACGAGTAGAAGTTTTACGTGTCAGTAGAGGAAAAAGAATAAGCATTCAAGATGACAAGACAGCAGAAATTACCAGAGTGGGGACCCATGTCTTCTTCAGCAGAGGCGGTGGCTTTGAAAGCACGCCTGGCAACGAAGGAGATCGCGCCCGTAGCAGGTTTGCGACGCTTCGTGGCCTCGGGGTTTTCCAGAGCATCAACCTCTGGTTCTTCACGAGATAGCCTCTTGGAGGCTCTACGGGGAGTTGGTTCAGCCGCGGCAACAGAACTCGCGGCTGGCACTGGACTCTCGTCCTCGTCCAGTTCGGTCTCTTCATCATCTGAGGCCGCAGAGGCAACAGAAGGGATATCAGCAGTCTCGCTGCCCTCTAGAGTGGGCAGCAGCTTCTTTCGTGCGGCACGCTTGGGAGCAGCAGTGCCGGCGACAGTCGCAGGCAGCGACCAGTAGTTCTCGTCAGCCTGGATGAGAGAAATATAAGTTGCAGTGTTAAGAAAAGGAATGCGACTCAACTATGAAGGCGAAAAGACAGAGAAGAGGAGTTACCTCAAAAGGCTTGTTGTTAACACTGAAAGGGGCAAGCCCCACCTTATCGAAGGAGATGTCCTTCTCCTCAGTCACGCGGGTGACAAATTCCACCCAATCCTCAGGCCTCCAGTCCGAAGCCTTGATACGATCAACGTCAGCAGAGGTGCCTGTGCACTCAAGGAAGGATCGCTGTCGTGGACTCACGGGCTGAATGCGCCATTTGGTCCAGCAAGAGAGAAGATCAAGGCCAGTAAGACCATGACCTATTAAGGCGCGGACTTTGATCAGCGACTCATTGATGAAGGACATGGACGAGTCGCGGGGTTTTGATTTCAGTGCCTCGGTAGGCACGAAGAGGGTGTTAGACCAGGAGGGAAGGCGAGTTTCGCCCTCCGGTGAAGTATCTTGGCAATAAAAGAAAGATTTTTGCCAAGCCCTGGGTCGATTCGCCAGGGCTAGCTTGGGAAGGCAAGAATTCCTATGGCGCTGAAGAGAGATGGCGCCGACCTGAACGTAGGCGCCACCCTTGGAGACAAGTTGGCTGTTGCAGGTGAAAGAGGCCAGCCACAGATCGATGTTGGGGGCTATGCCAAGGTAATCCTCGCACAGCACGTGAAAATTGCTCACCTGGAGCATTGAGTTGGGCCCGATGTCGTGAAGACGGAGGCCTAGGCGTTGCAGCAAATTGCGGAAGAAGGGAGAACCTGGCGGCGTGAATCCACGCTCCACGTGCTCCACGAACATCACCAGCTCGTTGGGCTTGGGGCGCGGCTCGATTTCATCGCCTGGCGCCCGCCAGACGCCGTCCCCCTTCGGCGGCAAGAAGCCAGCCTCGGCCAGATCCGCAAGAGTTTCCTCTGTTACCCAGGATCCTTCCCAGTTGCAGGAGATCTGGCGCCTATTGTCAGATGGCTTCGCCTTGGGCGCCATTGCGAGGGGGAGATTGAATTGGGGAACTAGGCTCGGGTCGAGGAAGAAGACGGCGCGGCTAGGGATGAGAAGATTGCAAGGGCAAATGGATAATGACCTAGGTGGCCGCAGCTTATAACTGAAGGGGCCCGCAACTAACGGCATTATCTGTGCTCGCAACCAACGGCACAATTTGCGCCCGCAAAAAGAGTAACGGTCCGCAATTAAAGGAAACAGAATATTTCCAGAAGAGAGATGAGTCGCGCGGATGAGTCACAGCGCTGAATCGCATGAGTCAGGAGATTGGTCAGAACGTTTACAGTGCGGCTCAGAGACCATTTCAAGAGGCCAGAAGATTCTCACCGTAAAGTCCTAACCAATCTTGGGGGCTAATGTCGGGGGAATACTTTCTGGATTAACCCGCGGCCCAGTGCGACTTAACTTACTCGCACGGATGAAGGCCCACTTGGGAACAAGCCCAATATTGAACCGCCATAAGGAGAAAGATCTAGAAGACAAATCCCGGAGGACGTGAAGACCAAGTAGTCTCCGAGTAGGCCTCTGTGGATGTATTCCTTATGGGGAAGTTTCCTTTTGTAACCTAGCGAGCCTCTGTGTATATAAAGAGGACTCGCAGGACTTAGAGCGGGTCAAGCTATCAAGCCCCAAACCCTAGCTCATACGGCGAGTACCAGATCGGATCGCCTCCATTGTAACACCTCGATTATCATATCAATACCAATCTAGGGTAGGCAGGAAGTAGGTCTTTTACCTCACATTGAGGGGGCCGAACCTGGGTAAATCTGTGTTGATCTTTGTTCCTGCGATCCCAAGCTCGGAGATGCTTGACTCGCGTAATCCCACACCTACGAAGTCATCTATGACACCTGACGTGACAAACCCACGACAGCCTCTGCCTTCACTGGGCCCAGCGACATAGTTCCCATCCGGCTTTCGTGGGAAGGCCGCTGCCACCTTATTGAAGTCACCCTCAACGCCATGACCCAGCAATAGCTTGAAGGTTAGCTCGGAGCCGCGTATCGTTTGGCGCGCGTGTAGTCCGCCATGGTAGAGGACTCCGGTCCAAGAACCCCAACCAGACCATCTACGTTGGCGGGTCGAGTCTGCTGCAGGAAGATGCTCCTGTGCACTGCAGCAAGCGCACCAGTCGACTTCGCAAAGGCATCCTTGGCGTATGCACACATAGCGTCGAAGGTGCTGACAGCGCGCTCCAGCGGGACATCCTCGTCCGACGACTCTGCGGGCGGCACAGCGCCGAAAGCACCTACATATACATGCAAACCTGAGTACCAATTCGACTGAATTGGGAGACCAAGCTATCAACAAGACATAAAAAGGAGGCATTACCTCCAACGACATGGGCCAATGCTAGCAGGCGTGCCACTTGCACCTTCTCGCCATCAAGGATGGCGTCCTCGCGCTCCTTGGCCTCCGTCAGCTTTCGCTCGGCATCCTCACATTGAGCCTTGAGCTGCTTCTCCAACTCAAGCACTCGCTTCGCATCGGCCTCGTGGTCACCTGCAGGACGATCGACGTGTCATACACAAGAACCACCTAAACAGCAGCAAGAAAGGGAGTCGCTTACGCTTCAATTGCTCCAGCGCAGCGCGAAGGTGATTCCTCTCCTGCTCCAATTGGACGTAGGCTGCACTCGACTCCACGAGGTTGCGGTAGTAAGGCTGCAAGATGTAGATCAACACATGATTCTGAGCCTATGTCTAACTATACTAGTTGCATATAGCCTCGGGGGCTACTCCCATCGGGAGCGCTGACACGCACCCGATAAGTTAATAAGACAGAACGCACTTACATGATCAAGGAGCGATGCAGCACTTGAAGAAGACGCAGCCAGCACCTCCGGGGCAAGCGGAGCCGCAGCTTTGACAACTTTTGTAACAGCCACTGCAGTCGCCAAGGTCGAAGCCTCCGGAAGGTTCTGCTCTGACTCCATGGCGCGCGGACTCGGCGTCCGCTCCCGGGTGGGAGAATGAGGCACACCTATGTCGAGACCGACACTGCACACAAACTAGTCGAATCAAAACACAGTAGACAAACAAAAATTGAAGCTCACACTGAGGAAATATGATTACCTGGTGTCTTCCTCCTCATCGCTGCCAAGAGCGTCATCGTCGCATAGCACGCCAAACCTGGTTGCATTAACAACCGGAGGCGCCATGCTAAGAGGCTCTACCACCATCGGGTCCTTCAAGCCAGGTGACGCTGAACCCGAGTCGGCGTCATCATCAAGCCCCACTCTCCTGGACGACGAGTCCTCAGCAACTGCTTTAGCCTTGTCCAGGCGTTGGCGCTTGGTCGGCTGCTCATCATCATCATCCTGCTCCGTTTCCTCTACCTCATCATAAGGAGAAGTGGTAGCAGAGGGAATGGAGTCGTCATCATCCACCGACTCCACTTCAGGAAACTCTGCCTCCACGCTCGGCCCATTTTCGGGTAGGGGTGGTAGACAGATGGGAGTCGGGTGGTTCTGTAAATCAAACGCGAAGAAGGTTCAAAATCAGAAGCAAGCAAGGACGCAGACACACGAAAAATACAGACTCAAAAACACAAGAACCCAGGTCCATACCTCGGGCAGTGGGTTATCGGCCCCGTAGGGCTTCACGGGACATTCGACATTGCAAGCCTCAGTCGATTGGAAGCTAGTCAAGGACCGCACCTTCGTCTGGACCTCCTTCTTTGACAGATCCTCCTTCACCAAACGGGAGGAGTCATCCACGCCTTGGAACCCCCACATGGGGTGGTCCCGAAGGCGTAGTGGCGGCACCCGCAACTTCATCAACGTGGCAATAAGGTGGATGCCACCCACCTCCTTGCCGATTGACTTCAGCAGCCCTGCGACCATACCCAGCAAGGGCGCTACCTCTGTCTTCTCTTCACTCGACAGATTATGCGCCCAGGCGTTCGTCTTCCTCAGTGGTTTGTCAGCCACGAAGGCAGGAAAGCCTTCCTGCTCGACGGTGACGTAAAACCATTTCTTCCGCCAGCCTTGGACGGAGTCAATTTTCTTCAGAGCAAAATAGGTGGTGTCACCACGCACCTGGATTCTGAAGCCGCCAAGTGGGTAGGTGTTCCCACCGCCCACGTTCCTCCGGACGTTGAAGATGGTCTTCCACAGGGCCCAGTGCGGGTGAACGCCCAGGAAGCACTCGCACAGCACCATGAAGCAAGCGATGTGGAGGACGCCATTAGGCGTCAAGTCGTGCATCTGAATTCCGTACGCGTAAAGGAGCCCGCGCACGAAATCATGGAGGGGCAGGCAAAAATCCCCGATGCAAGAACTCAACGAAGCAAACGCGCTCACCCGGCTTCGGTCGCGGGAACGCATCTTTCCTAGGCGCGCACACAGACAGCTGGTCCGCCGGCGGCAGTAGCCCGTCCTCCCGGATCTCTTGAAGATGCTCTGCCTTGACGGTCGACTTCACCCAGTCGCCGGGAATTTTCTTCAGCGTATCGACGCCAGTGGCGTCGACGGCGGCGGCGCCGCCCGCCGCAGCACTCCCTCTCTTGTTCTTCGTCCCCGCCACGTCGGCAGTGGTGGAGCTCGCCGTCGCAGCCCCCTTCTTACCGCCCCCTTCTTCATCGCCTGCATCTAGCAACGGGTGCGCGGAGGAGCTTGGAGTATGGTGGCAATGGAGCGGAAGTGCGAGGAAGACGATGGAAGGGAAACAGCAAGAATGGGGGTAAAATCAATCTCTACCCCCACGGTGAGATAAATATACCGCCACGTCGGCAGCGGTGGAGCTCGCCGTCGCAGCCCCCTTCTTACCGCCCCCCTTCTTCATCGCCTGCATCTAGCAACGGGTGCGCGGAGGAGCTTGGAGTATGGTGGCAATGGAGCGGAAGTGCGAGGAAGACGATGGAAGGGAAACAGCAAGAATGGGGGTAAAATCAATCTCTACCCCCATGGTGAGATAAATATACCGCGCAGCCGCGCGATCTCAACCGTCCAAACAACATCGACGGTGACGGCCCGCATCTAACCCTACACGTGTCAGCCACAGAGAGCAACCGTCGCAGCCACGCCGCCCACTACGCACGAAAATCGAGGAGACCATCGTCACACCCTGAGTATTTCGTGTCGTGCGGTCAAATCAGAACTGAACCGGTGTCCTTACTGGTCAACACGGCCACTGGGCCCGCAGTGACGCGTCCCATCAGCGCAGTCACGCAAGCAAAGGTCGTCATGCATGACGTCAGCCTCGCAAGCCAATGAATCATTCGAGTCCGAACAAACAAAGCCAGCAGGTCTTCGTGTACAAAGCAAGGAACCCTCTCAACATTCGACTCAGGTATATATCCACCTAAACAAACTATTCAGTAGGCCATCAGGCTGAAAAAGGGACTCCGTCAATCGTCGAGTGCCCAAAACAAACCATTCAGTAGGCCATCAGACTAATAAAAGGGACTACTCTAATCGTCGAGTGCCCAAAACACATCATTCTGTAGGCCAACTGGCTGATATACGACTCTTTCAACAGTTGGCTCCCAACACATACTCCCATCGGGAGCACATCAAAAATCTCTTTTCGACTGAATGTTAATTGAGATTAACCTCAATTGCAAACAATTCAGCTCAATCTCGGGGGCTACTCGCATCGGGAGCGCTGTCGCGCCCCCGATAACACAAGATGACTGGACCACCAAGTCCCACAAAGGCTCAAGCTTATTACAGCAGTCGCAAAACAATCGATTCCCGAGATGCGTCCGCCGCATATGATCCTCGGATGCTGCACTCAAAGTGTGATGTAGTGCAACCTACCCTAAGCAACCCAACATATCCCAAGTCATCATCGAACTCAAAGGTGAACTCCTTCCTCTATGTGACCCTCGATATGACACTTTGGAACGGTATACTACTTGACCATTATTCTTATTGCATGGCTAGGTTTGTCACGATGAGTACATGTACACGGGAGGATGGCCAAGGCGCAAGAGGAATGGAGTCCGACAAGACGGTGGCTTGGAAGAGGAGAAGGAAGAGACGTTGAAGTCTAGCCGGTACTACCAAGCCCATCAGCCCGGTACTACCGCCGAAGCTCGGGAGCTACTGGACTCACCGCCGCTCTAAGCGGTACTACCGGAAATCGTTCCGGTACTACCGGACCTGCGCGCGTCCGGTACTACCGGACCGTATCCGCCGGTAGTACCAGCCCTGCGCGTGCCTGTGTGTAGATCTGGGTGTTGACCCATGTATTTCGTCCCCTTTGGTCCTAGACTATAAATAGGCCCCCTTGGCTAGATCTAGGGAGAGACTATGTTTTGAGATTAGAGTAGAGCTGTGCTCCCCACCTCAAGACGGTCTCCTTCTGCCCCTTGTGGGGATGGTTCCTCCCCTTGTGGAGAAGATCCCTTGTGGATTCAAGACCTCTACTTGTAGTTTGACTACTCGCCAATCTTTCATCCTCTGGTGATTTATTGGAGCGGTTCGGTTGACCGTTGGAGAAACAACCATTCAAGATCCCTTCTTGTATCTACTTACCGATCTCCTACCTTCGTGTGGATTCTATTGGGCCGGTTAGACCGACCGGTAAGGGAAACGGTCCTTGTATCGTGTGTGTGTTCTTGTGTTCGGGGCGTTCTTCTTGGTGTTCTTCGTGTTCCTCGTGTTCTTGCATGCGTTCGTCCACATCCTCCGTCAATCCGTGAAGATCGGGCCATGCTAGTAGTCCCGTACTACACCATATGGTATCAGAGCATGGTTGCCACGGATTTGACTTTGTTTCCCCCCAAATCCACCAAATTTTTCTTTGATTTTGAGAAATTCGAAAATTTCCACCAAAAATAGCCCCAAATTGCTTTTGGGTCGATCTGTGAATCTTGTGTGTTTTGGCAAGTTTTGATCCGTGGATTTATTGCTAAACTTGTTGATCTTGCTTCCTTTGCGTTCCCATGGCCTAATTCCATTGATTTCCCCTCCGATTTGGTCATTTTCGAGCCGTTTTTCCTCCCAAAATCGTGAAATTTCGAGTTTCGGGCACGAATTGCGTCCCCGGCCGGTACTACCGCCCATATTTCCGGTACTACCGGACCTGCGTTGACTTTGGCCGGTACTACCGACCATTTTGCCCGGTACTACCGAACTTGCGGAAAACTGAAAATTCTGCTCACGGTTTTGGCCATATCTTTTGATTCCGGACTCCGTTTTGGTGTTCCTTGGCTCGTTTCGAAGCTACGATCAAGGCCTACGTCACCATTGCGGTTGATCCACCATCCACCACCACCAAAATCCGTGGGCAAGCACGACACTTCTACAACAAAGGGTGAAGAGCATCGACGAAAGGTATAACATCGCCAACCTTTACCCCTTGCCATTCCGTTGAAAGCCACACTATATCTTTGCGATTACCATGTCCTATTGAGGCTAGCTCTTGATGATTGCTTGGGCTTTGCACATTGCACCGTGTAGTTTCCGAGCAAAAGTTGTATGCGCTAGTTGATATATATCTTGTGTTGGCATCAAAGAAGTGGGTATGCAAAATAGAAAAGAAGCAAAAGAGAAAAGAGAAAAGAAGCAAAAAGTGCAAGAAAAAGAAAAGAAAGAAACACCACTTGCCATATCTTGTAGGAAAGCGCAAGCTCGATGAACATCTAGTAGGTGGTGCATTGTTGTGCAAATTTTGTAGCCCACCAAATAAATTGCAATCGAGCTAGTGGCTCTCCTTGTACTTGTGCAACACGAGCTTATAGTCTTCGCTAGGATCATATGGTTCTTTAGCTCACTTCTTGGTTGCATAAGTCCCATTTATCTCTCCGCGCGTGTGTTTCCTTGAACTACATTCCTATCTTTGAGATTGACTTGTATTTGCTTTGTGATCAACGTGGTTCTCTACTTGCTTTGACAATATCTTGGTTTCCGGTTGGTTCAATTTGCTTTCCACCTACCATACCTCCCTATCCAATTTGAAGTCGTGTGTGTTTTGGAGTTTGCTTTGGATACTTGAACACAAGCATTTTACTTTGTGATCGTTTCCCTTGGTTGTCCACGACATCCAATACTATCTACGAGGTGAGAGGTTGTGTTCTAGTTCCTTTCCACTCCACATATATACACTTGTCTTGTGAGTTAACATGTCTAGGGAGAGCGAATGCAACTATGGAGCCTATGAGGAGGACTACACGATGAGTCACATGGACTATGATGCCTCATACTTTGAGGACATGGGGGACTACTACGACTACGCCGACAATGACCCCCATGACATGATGGATCATCACCAAGACTTCCGCTACAACTACTCCGACTATTCGAGCGTCCATGACAAGGAGCGGTACCATGACGTCGAGCAACCGTCATCATATGGTATCGACTCCAAGTATATACGAATCTACCACGACTCCGACTACACAAGCTCCAACGACAATGAGGCGCAAGTGTCTTCACATGCCTCATCACATGGTACCAACTTCGACTACAACAACATGGTGGAGCGCCACTACTACGACTACCACTCCGATGACATGGTGGAGAACGTCTACGACTACTACTCTTGTAGCATGTGCGGCGACTTCGACAACATGCAGGAGGAGAGGACTCCCATCACCACCATGTTCATGAGCGGCACCACCAAGCGTCATGGCACAACCTACTTCTATGGTTCAAGCTCAAGACGGTGCTCCGACAAGAAGACCACCATGAGTTCATCTTATGGAGCTCCATCTACTTCCAAGAGTGCCAAGCTTCGCCATTCGCCATCAACTTCAAGAAGGTGCCACAAGAAGGACAACGCCAAGAGTGCCAAGCCTCGACACTCTACGTCGACAACAAGAAGGCGTCCCAAGAAGTGCATCGACAAGGCCAAGCTCCAAAATCTCAAGGATGCCATGGACAAGTTGGCCAAGAGCCTACATCCTTCATCTAGCTCATCAAGGCGCCACAAGAAAGATGCCAAGGTGAACCACATCATGTCACCAAGCTCTAGTGGAAGCTCCAAGGAAAGGTCGCCAAGGCAACAAGCTCGCCGACGTCTACATGAAGAGAAGCATCCAAATGACTTTCGGCGACACCCTCCGCTCAAGAGCGTCAACATCGACATGAGAAGAAGACGGTGACAAAGGCGCATCCTATGGTGTCCCCTTGTGCTACTACTTCAAGTGCGACAACAAGAGTTCCAAAGTTCATCTTCGATGATTCTTATGTTGATGAGATCATGGCCGACATCGACAACTTCTTCGACAAATTCATACGTCGACGCCGGAAGAAACATGGTCACAAACGTGAGACCACTACCCCTTTGGCGCCTTTCTCAAGCACTTCTCTTGATATGACTTCTACACCAAGTGCCGCCATCACTTTGGTCCCCATAAGGCAAGAAGAAGACCTTATATGTGACAATTGCCAAGGCCAAGACCATGATCCACGAGAATGTCCCAATCTCTTGTGCCCACTATGCAATAGAAGAGGTCACATGATGTGGGAGTGCAAAGTTTTTTTTTTTGAAGCGCATTACCGTAAGGGAAACCCCTACGGTGTAGATTTTCAATTAAATAGGAGAGAAAAACATGGTCCAGGAGTCACCAAAGTGGTGACTGCCTCGTTACAAGCGCTTCAAAAATTCAAGGAGGATCAAAAAAAGAAAAGAGAAATGAAGATTAAGTAAAAACACTCCTGGTCCAAGCAATCAGAGGGGCCAGCAAAGATTCTTCCATAAACTGGTGCAGAAGTAGATCACTCTGGATTATCACCCGCCAGCCACCTATAGTGGTACGCACCTTTTTGATGATTAAGTCACTCTTTACTTTCCAAATGCTCCAAGCCACAGAAGCCATAACCTCCATGAATAAGGGCTCAACCAAAGAGCTTCTTGCTAAGAAAAGGCAGTCCTACTCCACTGCAGAAGTGGCTGAATTAAGATATCTCTGACTCTATGTTGATGCAGCATGAGATCACTCTGAAACGAGCCTTCCATCTGTCCATCGATGGGCTTTGTTTTCTGAAAATTAGGTCGTTTCTCAATCTCCAAATATTCCATGTGGCACACGCAAAAATTTCAGTGAAGCACGGCCCCGAGAACGCCTGTTGAGTAACTCTGAAGCGTTACGAGATCGACATATTAAGGTTCCAGGAAATATCAATCGCAGCCCAAGCCTCACGAGCTAAGTCACATTCAAGAAGAGATGATCTCTCGTTTCCCGCTGGTTTGCAGCACTTAAGACCCATGCAGTGCCTCCCTCGACATGCCAATGTTTCCGTGACATAAGATCCTTTGTGTTCAGATGATCTTTCAATAGGAGCCAGAGGAATACACGAAGTTTCGGTAGGCATTTGGAGCTCCAAACTGAATCCAGACTGGGATCGCTAGGTACTCTGTCAAATATGAATTTGTAAAACCTTGCCGATGTGTACTGTTGACTGCCCCAACAAAATAATCTGCTGTCATTAATCTCAGAGTCATGATCGACTGTTGCTAGCAACGAGGTAATCTGGCCATATTCCTCAAACGCCTGGACTGAGAGCGGCAGGGCAAAGACAGCAGCGAGGTTATGAGAGGAAGCCATCTCATGAACCGAAACATCTTCCTTCAGAGCAAATGAATATAGTCTAGGAAATCTGTCGCAAAGCAAGTTCTCTTCAGTCCAAAAGTCCTTCCAAAATAAGGTTGTTTTGCCATTCTGTACCTACGTTTTAGTGATGCTACGATAGATGTTGATCAGGCTAAATATATCTCTCCACCAAAAAGATCCTCGGGGGGATTGAGCTTGAGGTGGGGCATCACCATAAAGAGACCAAACGAGCTTCACCCATGGAATATCTGCTTTGCAAAAGAATTTGTGGAGATGTTTTAGTAATAGAGCAGTGTTCTGCAATTCAAGGTTTATCACTACTAAACCCCCATGTTTCTTCGGTCGACATACTAATTCCCAAGCTGCAAGTGAGCGAGAAGAACCAGTAATTTCATTTTTCCCCCAGAGGAAGTTCCGACGTCCTCGATCAAAGATCTTAATGACGGTCTTGTGAATTTTCAGGGAAAAAGAAAGTGTGTGGGAAGTGAGGACAGAACGGAGTTGACGAAGGTGAGGCGCCCACCAGAATCAAGGAAGCGTGCAGTAGCGTTCAACCTTCTCTCAATTTGATCAACCAGAGGAGATAGGTCATTGACTGATGGGCGTGTCGTGCCCAACGGTAATCCCAGGTAGGGAAACGGAAGAGAGCCAGTCACGCAACCAAAAAGATTAGCCAGGTGCTGAAGTCTTGGTTGATCAATATTGATTGGAATCATGCAGGTTTTTGAGAGATTCACTTGGAGGCCCGTGGCCAAGGCAAATTGTTGTAGCGAATCTTTGAGCTGAAGTTGTCGTGGGCAGGCATCAAGAATGATTAGTGTGTCATCAGCATACTGCACAATCGGGAAATCGCTGTTGGGGATGGGCAATGGAGCAGATAGAAGTCCAGTACTCATAAGATGGTTGATCATGGTTTGCAGTAAATCAGCTCCTTCGACAAATAAAATTGGGGACAGTGGGTCGCCCTGTCTTACTCCGCGCCGGCAAGGGAATTTTTTTCTAGGGACTCCATTTAGAAGAATGGATGAAAAACCTGTCGAGAAGATGGATTGAATCCACATAATCCAACGCTGGTCATAACCCTTGCATTTAAGAATCTCAATGATAGCCTGATGTCCAATTGTGTCAAACGCTTTAGCGAAGTCAATTTTAAGGATTGCCGCTTCTCTCCCAGAGTGTTGGCATTGGTGAATATACTTGTATCCCCACTCGACACAATCCTGAATAGTGCGAGTTTTGAGAAAACCATATTGGTTTACATGAACTAGGTTCAGAATTTTCTTTTGCAGTCGGTTGGCAAGAAGTTTGGTCAGAAGCTTGAAACAGGTGTTGAGCAAAGATATTGGACGGTAATCATTTGGCCCTTCAGGAGCATTTGTTTGAGGAATGAGCGTAATGTACGCGTCATTTATACTCTGGAGATTCACCTTGCCTTCCCAAAATTCTTGACAGAGCCAATAGAAATCAAATCTAATAATTTGCCAACAAGTTTTGACAAATAGCCCATTCAATCCGTCCGGCCCCGGAGCTTTGTCCGCAGGAAGTTTAGCCACTGCATCATCAATCTCCTGATGCGAGAAAGGAAGAACAAGGTCGTCCAGTCCTTGATAAGGTTGAAGATATGAGGAGAAATCAAAAGATGGGTCCAGCGGTACTGTACTGCCAAGACGCTCAAGGAATGTTTGTCTGAGTAGACCAGCCTTATCATCATGTTCGGATGCAATGGATCCATCGTCCCTACAGAGGGTTGAAATTGCATTGTGACGGTATCGAATAGTTGCCATGGAGTGGAAATAGGCTGTGTTCTCGCTTCCAAATTTGGCCCATCGTGTTGTGCATCTCTTCTTCCAATACTCCTGTTGGCGAGCCAGCAACGAACTCAACTTTCCTTTCACTATATTTCTAAAGTTCCACTCGGTAATATGCAGACAACGCTGCTCTTTAGGTTCATCCAGAGATAAGATGACACTGTTGCAGTTGGCGATAAGCTTATTGATCACTGATAAACTCGTGCTCCAAATCTTCAGACCTTTACAAGAAGTTTGAGTTTTGTCGATAAACATTTAGCACTGTCGCCAGGGCAGTGGATTTCCCAAATATTCCGAACCACTTCCATGAAGCCAGGCATATGGATCCAATAATTTTCAAACCTAAAAACTTCAGCCTTTGGAATCGAGGTGCCAATGGATATTACACAGGGAACATGATCAGACGTTGGCCTAGAGAGAGGGTAAACCATGGTATTCGGAAATTTCATAGTCCAACTAGGTGAGGTGAAGAACCAATCAAGCTGTACCATCAAAGGGTCTGCCTGCATATTGCTCCATGTAAATGATCTACCTTTGATAGGTAATTCAATTAGGCCGAGGTAGCTGATTAAATCATTGAAAGTGGTAATGTCGGCCAAATTGGCTCCAGGTCTGTTTCGGCTGTCCGAATATCTATAGAAGTTAAAATCACCAATCAATAACCAGAGAGCATCATCCTCGATGTCCAAGCTGTATAGCCAAGCAATAAAGTTTTCTCTTGCTATTCCTTCACATGGCCCATATACATTCACTAGATAGAAGTTCTCTGAAGAAGCAGTCGATGAGAAGCGTAGAACCATGCCAAAGCATTCTAGTTGCAGAACTTCTCCATGAAATAGATTGCCCACCCACATAATTAATAAACCTCCCGATGCCCCATCTGAAGGTACAAATGCGAATTGGTTGAATCTCTTTGGGGCAAAGTTCTTGAGAAATTGCAGGGTGAAATCTCCCTTTTTAGTTTCTTGAAAGCATACAATGGCAGCTTGGCTCTCTTCAATTTTATTGCGGATAATTGGCCATTTATCATGCAAGTTTATTCCTCTAATATTCCAACAGAGGATGCGCCATAGACGGTTCAAATGATTCATATCAAATAACAAGTAAGGGAAAATAGCAAACTGGTAGGATTCGGTTTACCACTGACACACCAGGACTGACTCAGTTTAAAATAGACAATGCAGGACAGATAACCCATTGATTCAACCCAACAAAGATGAAAGACCAGCACAACTGACACATAAATGATGCAAAAGACCTAAAAAGAGCAACAAAGGCCTCGTAGAGGAAAATCTTAGTTGCGGCGAGGGCGACGAAGGATGTCTTCAGACACATCATCCGGGTCGATGTTGCACTCATCAATGCCAATGCGCTGCATCTCCGAGACCTGCATCACTTCAGGAGCAGTGGCGCGAGGGACAGAAGAGCCTTGGCGACGTGGCTTACGGTCAGGTAGTGCCAATATGAAACCTTCATTGTTAAGGCGAGTGCAGTGACGCACCTGGGACTTGATAGTGGGTGTGTCGGCATGACCACGGGCAGCCACCACGACAGGCATAACGGCTTCAGGTTCAGCATCCGCCATAAATGGCTGCACTGCAATCTCCTGTATGATGGGCACATCTAGTTGCGGTTGCTGGGTGGACTCCTGCATGATCTCCTCCACAACGAAACCCAGTTCATCGAGTTCTTGAATAACCACAGCAGAAGGAGCAGAGAAGATATCTGGTTCAGTCTTGTCATCATTGATCAGAGTGATATCATCAGCTACAGATGGTTCCATCCAGGTACCAGCGCCATCCAAGTTCAGAGGTGGTGCCATGATAAAATACTCAGTACAGCCAGCTGAAATTGCCTCCACTAGCTGCGAGACAAAGGCTTGCCAAGCGAGAACTGAAGCCATGGGATTAGCTGGTAGAATTGCTCTAGTGTATGCCATTTTGATCATCCACTCGAGAAAAGACATGAAGCAAGGAACACTTTGCACAACACCACCAGCACGGATGAACACCAGGACCGAGTTAGCCTCACCAGAAATCACACCATCAGCAGCTCTCTCAACCTCAGCAACATGCTCATGCTCATTCGAAACCTCAAGCCCATCATCAACAGTGTTCTCAGAATTTTCCACACCATCCATCATTGATGGTCCTTCGTACTCATTTTCCTGAACCAGCGTAAACAAATCTTTTTTTACCCAGGTCTTCCATTACAACAATTAAACTCAGGATGTCCATATAGATGGCAAGAAGAGCATCGAATCTTTGGACAATTCGCCAATGTGTGGCCCATAGGTGACAGAACGAGCAGGACTGACGGAGGGGGCATTTTCGCATGATATGGCCCCATCCAAAGCAGCCCAGGCATTTGACATTTTTGGTGCAGTCACGTTTCAAATGGCCTAAGTCCAAGCAACGGTAGCAACATTGTAGCGGTCCCTTCAGCGTAGCATCTGAGAGTGGGCCATGAGGGGTATCGCTAAGAGATGGAGAGACCAATTCAGCTGAAGCAGACGAAATCACGGTCTCCTCTGTTTGATCGCAAGACACACACTTAAAACCCAAAATTTGGCAATGAGGACAAACTCCCGGGCAATTATGACGGAGATGATCACGGAGACTGCAACGAGAGCACCTACCCAATAATTCAAATACCATATCTTTGGGCGGGATAAGCGGCAGATTTAATGCCTCCATAATTTCCGAATCCTTGTAACGCGAGAAACGCAAATCTTCCAAATGTTCGAGCGTGGAGGTAGGCAGTGATTGAAAAAGTTTCCTCACAAAGCTTGGATGATAAAAAAAGCGATTTTCAGTCTGAGGACCAGCTAGAGAAACCTCATGATCAAACGATCCAAAGATGATGCCGATACGAGCTGCAACTCCTTTTGACGAAGATTCCACCGCAGCTGGAGGGAAGGAGCCAAAGATGATATTTGCAGAATCCTGACCCTTCTGAACCGTAGCAATAGGTGCATTCAAGGAAAAACCAAATTTCGCTAATTCAGAATTCGCAGAACGGTCATTAGCAGCACTCTTGACCAGAAATCCCAATTTCGGACGGAAAACAGATGGTGATCTTTGGGAGACTTCCAAAATTTCAGAAGATGAATACCAATTAGAATCTTGCTTGTTGAAAAAGCCAGAAACCGCAGGGTGAATTCCCTTGAACAAGCTGAAGTGGCATACAAAATCGGGCCAGACTCTATCTCGAAGACCATATAAGAAATGTCCCACGTTATTGGAAGCAACAGAGAAGCGGAATCTCCGATCCGATTGCTTATACACTTTGAAGCCAGTACAATCCCCACCAATGCAGGATTGAAGAGCCAAGCCCACAGATTCCTCCGTGAGGGGAAAAGAAGCCGAAGAAAAAGAGACAACCAGGAAGAATTCCTTGTGACCCGACGAGGGAGAGAAGTGGACTGAGGTACCAAATCTTCGACGCACCTGAGCCTCGACCGCCAGGCCGGGGGAGAAGTCCCAATGAAGAAGAGCCTCCATGCTAGCCGTGGCTGGAGGAGGGTGCCGGCCGTGGAGCTGCTGCCGACCTGGACGAGATGGGCCGCCGGAGACCTGCTGCAGGAGGAAGGGGCGCTGGCAGGGGTGGGCCTGCCGTCCTGGACGAGCAGGGCAGACGGAAGCCTGCTGCTCGTGGAAGAAGCGCCGGCGTCGTGCTGCCGCCGACCAGGACCTAGCGCCGGCCGCCGGAGGGCACCATGGTGGCAGCGGCGGCGGCGGGGAGTATCCAGTCCATATTTGACAAGAAAGTCAAGGGACGGGAGAGATCCAGACGGCGGGGAGCACGGCGGGCTGGGGAGGGCGGGCTAGCTCCGGCCGCCGGAGGGCACCATAGTGGCAGCTGCGGCGGCGGCGGCGGGTTTTTTTGTTCTGGGGAGTGCAAAGTTGGTGACCAAGATGGTGAGAAGATGGTCGAGCATGGGATTTTCCCTTCGACCAAGGAGGCGAGCATGGAGAATGCAATCACCTATGACCATGGGTCAAGTGATGATGATGCCGAGCATGGGATGTTCCCTTCGGCAATGGAGTCAAGTGATGAAGCGGAGCATGGGATTTTCCCTTCCGCAAAGGAGTCGAGTGATGATGCCCTCACTATGGCATTGACCTTTGGAGGCGAGATGGTTGAGGAGGTTGAGCATGGGAGTTTCCCTTCAACCTTGGACGCGTATGGAGATGAGGAAACCGAGCATACCCCTATGAGTTTGCATTATCAGATGGTATCAATCCCATGTGAGAATGAGAGCCACTTAGCACACTTGAGTGAGAGTGAGAGTGAGTTGAGTGCCTCCACCATATGTGAGTTTGAGTGCTTTCACTTTGAGGGAATGAATGATACACCACATGAGTTGAGAGAGGTAGTTGATAGGTCTTGTGAGGCCATTTCGATTTCTAACAACTTAACCTCTACTTCTAGTGTGTTTTCTTATTGTGTGCTAGGTTCCATGGATGATGAGACGCCTATCTTCGACTTGACGGTGCCTCAAATGGAGAAGATGTACATGGAGGATGATGATGATGCCACCCCATGTCTACTTAAAGATGGACAAGTCGGCTACATGGAATCCCCTACTACTTCAACACCTATTTCACATGAGCGGGAATACAAAGGTATGGGTGTTGATGTGACCATGATCCCGCTAGTGGACATGATGAACTATGATTGCTTGCATGCTATGGATGATTATTTTGAGGTCACATATGATTCGTTCTTATTCCCTTCTGATACTTTGTTTGAAACCAATGTTGATCAAGTGGAATTACCTATTTGTGATGATTTTGCCATGAGCATGCCTTGTTATGAATGTTTCCACTTTTCTCCCATTGTTGCATGCAACATGTTGAACAATTTCTCTTTCACATGTGTTGCTAGCAATAATGTTAAAATGATTGTTAATGAGATTGCCCCCATAGCTTTCTCACTTTTTGGAGATGTTTCGTTTTCTCTTATGGACCTTGTTCCATCCTTCACTTTGCATAGTGACCATCCACATATGTCATGTTTTTCAATTGATTTTGGTGTGGTTGGTGATGTGCAAATGAAGAGACGCGTCATGATGGATGATGTGTTCATATACCGTGCACATAATTTCTTCATATGGTGTCTTGTGTGTGCCGGTAAACGCATGATAACGTCAACCTCAATTGAGCATGAGTTGACAATACGAGCTCTTGAGAGCATACATGTGAGTAGTGGATCGAATCCAACTCTCAAATCTTGTTCATGTTTTGCATCAAACAAGTTGAACAATTTCTCTTGCTTATGGTTTGTTTGCAATCATGATGGTGTTTTTGGTCTCCCCTATGACGAGCATGTTTACTTGATCTTTCACATGGATGATTTATGTGTTGCAACAAAGATGATGAACAATTGTTCTTTCCAATGGCTTGTTTGCAACCATAATGACATTTTGTGCATGTCTTGTCATGAGTTTATTGGTTTCTACCAATTTGGTGTTGCAACAAATATGTTGAAAACTTGTTCTTTCATGTGCTTTGTTTGCCACCATGATGATATTTTGGACATTCTTCATTGTGTGTTTTTGCCAAACTCTTTGCTTATTGCATCAAGGATGATAACAACTTGTTCTTTCCAATACCTTGTGTGCAATGATAATCATATGGTTCAAGATGAGATACCTAGATGGTTTCCTCATATTTTTATGGAGTTTTTGTGTTACCACATTTTGAAGATGTTCCATTGGATTGCTTGCACTTTGACCTTGCATTTGCAATACATTTTCATATTCTTGTGTTGTGCTAACGGTGCTATGACAAAGAATGGACATGTCATTGTTGATATGCTCCTCTTTCTTGCACACACATGGTTTGCTTGGTCTTTGGTGTGTGTAGGCATGGTGAATTCCAATTCTTCGACAACACATCTACCTCCTTTACATGGTGATGAAGAGCGAGAGTCGAGGACGACTCTTTTTAAAGGGAGGGGAGATGATGTAGTGCAACCTACCCTAAGCAACCCAACATATCCCAAGTCATCATCGAACTCAAAGGTGAACTCCTTCCTCTATGTGACCCTCGATATGACACTTTGGAACGGTATACTACTTGACCATTATTCTCATTGCATGGCTAGGTTTGTCACGATGAGTACATGTACACGGGAGGATGGCCAAGGCGGAAGAGGAATGGAGTCCGACAAGACGGTGGCTTGGAAGAGGAGAAGGAAGAGACGTTGAAGTCTGGCCGGTACTACCGAGCCCATCAGCCCGGTACTACCGCCGAAGCTCGGGAGCTACTGGACTCACCGCCGCTCTAAGCGGTACTACCGGAAATCGTTCCGATACTACCGGACCTGCGCGCGTCCGGTACTACCGGACCGTATCCGCCGGTAGTACCGGCCCTGCGCGTGCCTGTGTGCAGATCTGGGTGTTGACCCATGTATTTCGTCCCCTTTGGTCCTAGACTATAAATAGGCCCCCTTGGTTAGATCTAGGGAGAGACTATGTTTTGATATTAGAGTAGAGCTGTGCTCCCCACCTCAAGACGGTCTCCTTCTGCCCCTTGTGGGGATGGTTCCTCCCCTTGTGGAGAAGATCCCCTTGTGGATTCAAGACCTCTACTTGTAGTTTGACTACTCGCCAATCTTTCATCCTCGGGTGATTCTATTGGAGCGGTTCGGTTGACCGTTGGAGAAACAACCATTCAAGATCCCTTCTTGTATCTACTTGCCGATCTCCCACCTTCGTGTGGATTCTATTGGGCCGGTTGGACCGACCGGTAAGGGAAACGGTCCTTGTATCGTGTGTGTGTGTTCTTGTGTTCGGGGCGTTCTTCTTGGTGTTCTTCGTGTTCCTCGTGTTCTTGCGTGCGTTCGTCCACATCCTCCGTCAATCCATGAAGATCGGGCCACCCTAGTAGTCCCGTACTACACCAAAGTGTAAAGATAAGACCCGCCGATCCGTCGAGCCGGCCAGAGTCCGCACCAGCTGCGCTCACCCTGTAATTTCCGTGCCAGCAGGCATGAAGAAAAATCCTGACGGACGCGTTGGGTACCCTTTTAATCACTATCCTCTGTAAGTCCTCCGCGGCCTGAGTCGAAGCTTCTCAGCTCTGTCCAAGTTCGAGTCCGGGGACTCGGGTTTGAAGTAGGCTAGCTCGGTCTTTGCCCAAGTGCATTTAACTAGAACCGATCCGTCAAGTGATCTAGGCCAGCTATGTCATCATCCCTAGCAACTATCGACTAACATTGAAACATGAAAATATCCATCGGTTGATCAATACTGATCCAGCAAATCAAGTACCTTGTAACAGGCACAAAGCAGCGTGCACTCGGAGAGGAATCCTTGCCCAACTCTTCGACTCGACCAAGAACTCGGGGGCTACTGACGTGGGCCTACCTTTCGGGTACCCCACTATGAAGATACCTGGTGCACGCAAGGACTAGGACCCAACAGGTGGCCCACTAGAAGACAAGATCAAGGCCCACAAAGGAGACCCGAAGAACTGGAAGTACGCTCCAAGTTAGACAATCCCAGGGTCGGTAGAACCTACCAAACATGTAAACCCTAATCGGTATCGATCACCCGAGACCCAGCCTCTCATATAAAGGCTGGGAGGGGACACCGATCAAGGACAACCCGATAGCTAGCCATACATCGCCACCCAAAACCCTAGCGAGATCGACATCTCGCCGGGATCGCCATTGTAACACCTCGCAAATATCAATAACAGACAAGCTGAAAGTAGGGTATTATCCTCCGGGAGCCTGAACCAGGGTAAATCGCCTTGCTTGTCAGCCGTGGTAACTACCAGCACTCCAAGTTTTCTCCCTCTCAATCAATCTGGGGTATCCAACCCTGGGATTTGCCGTGGCTACCCCACGTCAGGTGTTTTGCCTCCGCTCGGTGCCTAAGCGTGCGCTTAGGCGTGCTTTTTATAACATGTCTACAAGGGTGATTGGGTCTGTCGTACAATGCCCCGCCATCCCCCATCGACGGGATTTTAAAAGGTGTCATAACAAGCAGAAACGAGGAGGCAAGGACCACAAGCTGCTTCTACAATCTTCTCTAGGATCCGACTAGCGAGAAGTCGCCAACTGGTAGTGAGGTTTGCTAGCAGTGACGGCGACGATAAGTATGCACAAGTTCCGTTAGAAATACACGATCCCTTATCAGGCAATGTCGACGTGTGTGTGATGTGCCCTTGATGAAGGTGGTGACTTAGATCACGGCTTTGGGACGAAAATCTCAAGATCTACCTGCGGTTGGATTCGTCATCATCAGTGCACGTGCTACGAATCTTTCTTGAAGGCTCTTCTAAGAGTTGTATATTTTTATGTGTTGGTCACTTGTTGTTGGGTTTGTGATAGGATGGTCTAGATGTTGTTGGTCTCGATTTTTTTTTGCCGACTTGCCTAACTTTTCTTGGCATTATGAAATAATTAGTAATTTGTGGTTGTATGCATCTACCAGATAGAGGCTGAGGTTTATCCTTCTTTATCAAAAAATGGTGTCGGCTGGAATATATTTTGGCGGGACAGTTCAACGATGACGATGCCGAGCAGTGATTTAGTTGCCGCAAGGTTTCGGATGGTGGTGGGCCTCACGGGATATCTTTTTTTTAATGGGGAGAACCCCGGTCTCTACATCAAAGTGATGTACAAAGCCATTTATTGCCTAATTCTAAGAAGTGTCAAGTAACAAGGAGCAAATATCAACAATTACATCTCAAGGATCACATAAAATGTAATGAAAATTAACCAACAAAAAATGATAACACTAAGCATCTACTCCCTCCGTTCGGTATTACTCGTCGCCGTTTGTACTACGCATTTGTACTTGTTCAGCTCAATCTCCACGACAGGTAAAACCGAACAGAGAGGGAGTATTATTTTAGCATGCTACCATCTACCCCGGATGAAGATGATAGCCTGAATAACCGCTAATAGTGGGTACATCCGGAGTCCATATGACCCTCTTGATCGACAGGAAAAAGATTGGACCACCCGATATATAGAGGTAATTAACCGGCAACAAATTGTCACGACCACACACCTGGTGCATCCACTGACGCAACTGAAGCTGACGAGTGGGGCCAAGGTCAAATTGACTGGTGGGACCAGGGCTGAGGGCGGACCAACCAAGGCTACGTCGGAGGCGGAAGACAGGGGTGCGAGATCGAAGGAAGGCATCGAGTGATTAGCCTAGCAAATTCCTATAGGGTTCCTCTCCTTTCCCATTCCGGCATGCGTGCCTTTCTCAGCTCGCGCGACACGAGCTTGTATCCAAACCAACTCCGATCTCGGGATCGTGCATGCGAATTCGTAAGCGAACTGAGTGATATAGAACCCGTGGGTGAGGTATGTCACAAAAATGAGGCACTTCCACCTTGTTAAAAACAATATCATTTTGGCAATTCTAAATTGCGCAAAAAAGTACAAATATCTATACGTACTCGTGCTTTCATCTTCTTATCAAGGAAATGCACGCTGGACAATCGAATGGAGCCTGCAGGCAACACCATTTTTTCTGTTAAGCAGAATGCATGCAAACGCGTTGGTGATGCGGTGTACGTGCTCTCACAATCTGCTGACCTACTTGATTTTTCATTTTTTGCTCACTTTGCAATACAAGTGAATGATGGCCACTGTTGCTTTTGCTTTGAGAAAAGAAAAGGCAGAGCTGCGTGCATTTTCGGGCGGTGAGAATGAATTGTCTCGGCGAGAGGTGATCGCCTGAAAGGAGAGCAAAGCGTGTCTCCAAATAGACTGCCCGGGCACGCGTATGAGGTTCTTCGCTATACGCTGTCGACACGTAACTCCGGGACTTTCTTTCTTGTCATGGATTCACTCACCAACGTCGTCTTAGTCTTATATACACAGCAATCCCTTGGCACTGGAGAACCTAGGTACACCGGCTGCCGAAACATTCTCTCTCGCAAATCTCTCTACCTTGTCGCTCCTGCTAGCTCCACCAGACCACCACCACTACCGCCCCGGCCGGATCGACAGGACCCTAGCTAGCTAGCCCATGCCAACAATGGGGGTGTTACTTATGCTTGTTGTTGTGCTCGCGGTCGGGGGCCGGCTGGAGGCGTCGTCCGAGGTGTCGTCGCGGGGGTTCATGGCCCGCCTCATGTCCATGCATGAACGGCTGCGGCCGCTTCGCCGGCCTCGTGAACGCCACGGCTAACGCGACCGAACCCTTCCAGCGCAGCCTCGCCAACGGCGGGGTCGTGGTCTTCTGCCCGGACGACAAGGCGGTGGCGGCTTTCGAGCCGTCGTTCCACCATGGCCTCGGGGCCGACGCCAAGCTCGCGATCCTCCTGTACCACGGTGTGGAGCTCGCGCCCGCGTCGCTCAGAGACAAGAGGTGGATGCTCACGGTGCCCACGCTGGCCACCGACCTGGCTAACGGGGACTACGGCCTCACCACCCGTCACAGCGGAGACAAGATGGAGCTGTCGTCGTCGTGGGGGGTCGTGGCCAGGGTGACAAGGACGGTCACGGACGAGAAGGACCGCCTCGTCGTCTACCTCATCGACGCCGTGCTGCTGCCGAGGCTGTACATCGACTACTGTGGCGACAGCAGCTGCCCGCGCTATGCAGAAGTCGTAGACCAGGCTCTTTCTGAAATGTTCATATTCGTACGTAGCGGCCCTCGTAGCGGCGCTCGGGGTCTTCATGGCCGTCCTATGCCTCGGTGCGCTTATCTACGCCTCCTTCAAGGCTTGCACCACTAGAGCTCCTTGCAACGCTAGAGCTATCCATCCTCTTCCGTCGGGCGTATAGAGCTCGACCGAGATTATCTGTTACTAGTGCTAGTTTGTGTGTGAAGCTTCATTTGGAACCGTGTGCAGTGATGAATATGTTGTAGTAAAATTAGTTTGTCTTAACCATGTCATGGGTTCAGCGATGCAATTTCGATGGGTTCCACAATGAGAGTACAAATGAGTTTTCTGTTCTAGGGAATAGTTGCTACATCCGCTCTCTGCGACTCGGCGGATGCTATTTGCATTCGTTTAGTTGCAAGTTTGTCATCTGGTTGAATATTCGGGGAAGAATTTGGATTGCAGATCTATTTGCAAAACGAGGTCTACACAGAAATGAAAAATGTGTTCTCTCTGATTTTATTTATTTATTTTGTAAAAATTGTTCTCTCTGATTCGGCTGAAGAAGATGCGAGGCATCTGTTCACGGGCTGCACATCGGTCAATATAATCTGGAACTGAACCCAATTCGTTCATAATAATGGATATCTCAATATTGAATTGATGCAACAGGCAGTTCATCCAAAAAACTGATGGAGAAGTAATTTCAACACTGACGTCAAAGAAACAAGAGGGTGTTCCATAAGGAAATTTTGCTTGTGCCACAGATTATTGATCAAATCAAAGCTGACGCTCGGCATTGCACTGGGCGATGGTCGATGGCGGTCGTTTCCTGTTTCAAGAGGCGCTTGAACTCTTACATTTGTCTTGTTTTGCTTCTCTGGGCGTACCTAGGTTAAGGTAAAAAAATGGTTTTCTTTGGTACATTTCATCGATTTATAGTGTGTGACACCCCTAAATGAATGTAAAAATTATGTGTGACATAAACAGTGACACCGGCTAATTTTCGCTCTAGGTCCGCCCCTGTCTCTCTGAATGTTTCGGGTTGTACATGGTGTGTGCGCGTTAACTGCAGGCTGCATCTCTGAACCTGAGTTTCTCTGTTCTTTTTTTTTCTCCCATCTAATATATTCGCATGCTCGTTCAAAAATAAAGTACTAACACGTAATTTCCACTCTCAGATTAGTAGTCCTGCGTGATCGCCTGAAAATTTCCTTTGGTACACTCTGAATATACCTCCGTTTCTATCCTAAAATCTCCACGACCTTGTGCATCAAACCAATCGAAGAAACAAAGTAAACAATGCAGCAAAAGAGGACAAAACCCCACTTAGCTATTGCCCCCCAATCAAATGATATACCGATGAGAACAACGCCAAATTACTGCTGATCCAGCCTACTCTGAAGTAATCAACCAAGCGGACGAGCCTCTCATTCTCAGACCACCCGCCACCCTCTTCGTAGAGCTCTCGGAGAGGACAATGGACGAGCTGCACCGCGCGCGGGAGGCGTCACCGCCGCTCGCCGCCACCACGCCGCCGCCCGGCAATGAGCTCAAGGCGCTCCGTGCCGAGCTGGCCGCGGCCAAGAGCCGACTGGCCGCGACGGCCGCCGAGATTCCACCCCTCAAGTCGCTCATCGAGTCCACGCACGGCGCCATCGTCGCGAGGCAGGAGGAGGAGGGCAGGAAGCAGGCGGTGGTGGAGGAACTCCGGCGGATCGCCGACAGCGGCCGGGACGAGCTCCGGCGGATCCTGCTGGAGCTGGCCGCGGCGCGCGGCGCCAAGGACGCGCTGGAGCGGCGCGTGCTCGTCCGGCGCCAGGCGGCGCGCGCGCTGCAGCTGGCAGAGCGCGCCATCGCGGCCGAGACCCACGCGCTGACGTGGTCCGCGGCCGCGGCCGCCGACCAGCTCGCCGCGCGCTCCGGGGGAGGAAACGACGAAAGCGCGCACCACGACGTCGTGGCGGTGCCGGCGCGGAGGTACGAGGAGCTGCGGCAGAGAGTGGCGGACGAGGAGAGGATGGCGGCCGAGCGCGTGGAGGAGGCCGAGGCGCAGCGCCGCGCGGCAAAGGCGCGCCGGGCCGCCGCCGTGGCGAGGCTAGACGCGGCGCGCGCCAAAAGGCGGGAGGCGGCCCAGGACCGGCGCCGCGACGTGGACCACCGGCGCGGCAAGACGGAGATCGGGAAGGGGCGTGCGGTGAGTTCCCGGAGCTGGAAGGTGTGCCTCGTCGTGAAGAAGAAGCTGGGTGGCTTCTTCTGCAGCGTACCTAAAGCTTGACGCGCGCGCTCGTTCTAGAGTACTGCAACGATGGAGGTTTTGCATCATCTATCGTGCACCACCCACAATATGTTCTGATCTATACTCTGTATGTTGCTCCTTTTTATTCCGGTGACGAGTTCCTTACGTCACATGCCAGTCACATACGTCGTTGAACTTGGACCGCATTTCATCTTTGTATATTTCTTTGAACTTATTTTTGAAAGATAATTTTATCTTGTATATGATTTAAACGAAAAAAAAATTGAAGGAGGCTAGCTTACATGGTTTATTTCACTCGGGGGAACTTCGCGGTAAGAATCCTCAATTGATCGGGTCGGCAACCAACAAAAATGTTTACCACGCAAACAAAAAGGTTTTCGAAAAAAACCCAAGCCACTCTTTAGTTCATAAAAAAAATGAATAAGAAAAATGTAGGATTCGAACCACAATCTCATAGTGAATCCTACGCCAGTCAAAAATGTAGGAATTTAAAACAAAAACTGTTTGGTCCACAAATACAAGAATGTCTTTCAAGGGCTTTTCCGAACCACTCGATTAGGAAACACATTAATTGGAAAAACATAGGAAATTGATAAGATTCCAGTTGCAAAAAAAGAAGATTATATAACAGAGAAAAACAGCAGGAATGGACATTTGGATAGAACATAGGAAAGACACAGGAAAAGTCACTTGGTCCTACGTAAGTCATGTCAGTCATATAAGTCGTTGAACTAGGACCGTATTTCATCTACTCCCTCCGTCCAATAATAATTGTCTTAGATTTGTCAAAAAGTGAATGTATCTAGACATGAAACATGTATATGTACATTCACTTTTGTACAAATTTGAGACACTTATTTTGGGACGGAGGGAGTAGTATATTTGTTTGAACTTATTTTTTGAAAGATAATTTCATCTTGTACTTTCTTTAAACGAACAAAAAAACTGAACGAGGCTAGCTACACTCGTCTATTTCACTCCGGGGAACTTCCCAAGATTGCTCAACTGATCGTGTCGGCAACCAACAAAAAAGTTTACCACGCAAAAAAAAAGTTTTCAAAAGGAAAGCCAAGCCACCTCTTTAGTTCACAAATATGAATAAGAAATCATAGGATTAGAACAATAATGTCATATTGAATCCTACATCAGTCAAAAACATAGGAATGTGTAATAGAAACTGCTTGGTCCACAAATACAAGACTGTATTTTAAAGGAAGGTCAAGCCTCTGTCTCAATGCTACTCCTCTTACAAAAATATGAAAAAAAGGATGATATGACAATTGACATGCCTTTCCAACCAAGTGTATAGGTCTCACCATTATCTTTTTCTTCATCACATACCTTATCCATGTCGTTTCTGAGATAAGCTACCGATACAATAGGGCCCAGCAAAACAAATAATACAATACACTAGAGAACGTCTTCAAGAAAGGATCATCGTTGGTTGGTGCACCGATGTTGCTGGATATAGAAAATGTTTTGAAGTGGCAGTGTTTTAAGATTTAGAAAGGAATATCATTCTAATCATACAAATTGTATTTGTAGTTTTGCATTCAAATTTTATTATTGAGTAACTAAAATATATGCACGAAAAAGTATGACTATGTATTCACTTCTCTTCGTCGGTCATAATTGATTCGTCCCATTTAAACCATAGCCCCACCCCTCTCAGGGTGAGATATGTCACGAGACTATCATTCATCCTTAAATTTTATTATTGAGCAACTAAACTATTTGACTCAAAGTGAGAAGATGTCATGAGAGTGGTTATGTTAAGATTACGAAGAAAAGTTAGCGACGATGATCGAGACAAAGGAGAAGGTTTTCAACTTAGAGGCTAGGGATAACCCCACCGCTCTCCCTCCCTCCTCCTCCTTCAGGCCTTGTTTATTAGGGGTGTATTTTTATCCTCAGGCCTGTTTGTTTCTAAAATGTTTGTGATGATTAATGGGGATAATCCCTATAGGGATTGGGTGAAACCCAAGTTTCACCCAGTCCCATCAAATCACCAATCCACTATGGAGGCGTAGTGTTTTGGGTATTGAAGAAAATACACTAGAGTTTGAGGAATGTTGGGGAAAAGTGGGATAAAACCGAACAAATACACTAGAAACAAACGGTATTTTAGAGATATGTGGGGATTAAGGGTTTGACCGAGATAATCCCCACCAATCTCCACAAAAACTATAGAAACAAACAGGGCCTCAAGGGGATTGGGGATGGGAGGGGATTTGGTGAAATTGCTACTTTCACCCAATCCACACAAATCACCACAAATACCCTTCCCAAAAAATACACTTGCATGGACTAGACTTTTCAATCTGGGCAAAAATGAGGTGGTTGGTGGGGATATATAGGGATTATCCCTTTACAAAACCGGAGTAGTAAACGGACTATTGGGGATTTTCGGGATCCGGGATAATCTTCTGAAAACTCCTAAAATACACTCCAAATACACTAGAAATAAACAAGATCTCAGAGTTAGATTAATGTTTGATCCAACGGTTTTTTACATATGGTGAGACAAGTAGTTTTCGACGTGCACCGACGTCAATATGAAGAAGAGGAGGGATTAGTTGAAGGCGTGTTCAAAAATTGATGGATCGCAAGTTCAAGATGAAAAGTTTCTAAGTTGTTCATAAGTATAATTTTTTTTGGTAAAATATTTTTGCTTGTCAAAATATCTTATGTCATGTGACGGAGGGAGTAGCTGACGTGGAGGCATACTCTCTTTATTACGTCCACAAATCAGTATCCGAGTAGAGAGATTTGCTCGACCAAGAGCTCATCAGTCATCACCAAACCGGAAGGTTTTAAGCCGCGATCTGACAGCTGTGCCCGGCAAGCACTCGTCGCTGACTTCCCCCACCCCCACCCACACCCACACCACACCACATGGATTTCTCCGCCGGCGGCGGCCGCGGCGAGCCGGCCCGCTGGCTGGAGATCGCCGGCAGGCTCCTCGCCGCGCGCGACCTGGTCGGCTGCAAGCGCCTCGCGGAGCGCGCGGTGGACGCCGACCCGCTCCTCCCGGGCGCCGACGAGCTCCTCGCCGTCGCCGACGTCCACCTGGCCTCCCAGCGCCTCCTCCCCTCCGGCCGCCCCGATCCCCTCGCCGTACTCCAGCTCCAGCCCGACCCCGACACCGCCGACGTCAAGCGCTCCTTCCGCCGCCTCGCCAACCTCCTCGCCTCTCCGCGCAATCCCCACCCCGGCGCCGACACCGCCCTCCGCGCCGTCGAAGAGGCCTACGCGCACCTCTCCGAGACCACCTCCACCGGCGCCCCTTCCGCGCCTGCTGCTCCCGGCGGCGCCTCTGCCGCGGCAGATACGTTCTGGACTGTCTGCCCCAACTGCTGCCATGTGCACCAGTACGAGCGCGCGCTGGTGGGGCGCTCGCTCAGGTGCCCGAGCGCCGGGTGCCGGCAAGCATTCGTGGCCACCGAGGTCCCGTCTCCCCCGCCTATTGTGCCGGGCACCAACATGTACTACTCCGCCTGGGGTTTCGTCCCAATGGGCTTCCCTAAGGCCGCTGATGTGAGCACCAACTGGAAGCCATTCCGCCCGATGTTGCCACGGGATACATCTGCTCCACAGCCAGCACCTCAGGACACAGACATGGTTAGTAAGCAGAATGTTGAGAGTAATGGTGGGCATACTAATGCCAAAGCACCGCCATCAAATGCACATCCAGCAAATGTGAGTGCTGGTGGTGGCACCGTGACAGGGCTACCTAGAGGTAGAATCAAGAAGACAACAGCCCGCAAGAAGGTTGGCCCTGTCCGCCAGAAGCTCGCTTCCGGCGGTGTGGAGAGCGGCATTGAGCCATCTTTGCTTGCGCCGGAATGGAATGGAATGTGGAGACTGGACTCGCAGCGAGTTCAAGAGGAATTAACATCAATGAGGTGGCGAAGCCAACCGATGGCAGCACAATGTTGCATTTTGGTGGGGATGGGGACATCGGGTTTGATTTGGATGTTGATGCGGCTGATGAAATATTGGGGAATTTGCACAACCTGCCATTCTTGAGGGAGGATGGAAATTCCAGGCAGATGTTTTAGTTTCTGTGGTTGACGAGGTATACCATAGAAGTAGTGTAGCATAGGATGGTTGGAGGAATGTCCTTTGCTGCCACTTTTGCTTTTAGTGTCATGTCAGTTATATTGGTCGTATGTTTCGCAGTCACGTGATTTCGCAGTAGTCTACCTTTTGTGTATGTAGATAGCTGGTGGTCTATTGTAGCATCTGGATGAGTACTCTAGAACAATCTGTAGACTATAAGATTAGTTTTGGGGGTTCTGTAGTGTTTGTCATCCCCAAATCAACTAAGGAGCTTACTAGTGAAGCAAAGACTTCTCCCAGCATGGATGATCGGTCAGGTTACTGTAAGAGTTTATCATGCAACTGAAGTCTCAGGGAGCAGCCCCGAAAGGAAGTAAGTGTAAGCTCTCTTCGATGTACATAACGCTCTTTTATTATAAAGTCAAATTTTGCCATTTAACTTCTGATTGCTTGATTCAGTTTGTACTGTTGAAAAAATATTACACAAATTTGATAGTGTTGTGCTTTTGAATTTGCTGACGCATACACGCAGACGTTAAATGTTGACCTCAATTCAATTTCAATAACGATCACCCTGTTGTTGTTAGCACCATTCATCTTATTGATATTCCAATTTATTACCTGTTTTATCGAAATAAATCTCATGTTGATTTTATTTTCATCAGAAATCACATTAGACAAGAACTTTATTATGATCGTGCTTGATTTTTTTTTTCAAATTGTGTAGCATATGCAAATGATATACCGGTCAGGTGGAACAGTCATGAATTAAACTTGTGTTAATAAAGCTCGTAGCTGTCTATAGGAAAAGAAAGTAACAATGACTAAATGCCATATGCTTCATTTTCTGTAACAGTTGGTAGGCTTAACATGATTTCTACCAAATGCATTGTTTGACCATGCCTTCTATGGCTAATACCGTATCATACAGTCAATGAGCTGCACTGGATAAGGTTCCAATTAACTGCAAATTATGTTCTTCTATGCTACTAGCTGGAAGTTCAGTAGAGCACTTCATAAAAATATAGGTACAACCGCCTAAAAAATGTCTACAGAACTTAATTGAAATTGCAGCAAACCACGATGGTGTTAATCGGCATGGATGTATCAAAGTAGCTCGATAGAATATATTTTCTTGAAACCGTGATACCATCCTTGTACCAGCATGTGCATAGTGCAGCCCTGTACTTGATCCAGCAATTGGCTTCTACATGTATGCTTTCCATCAGTTATGACGAGTCTATTATGCAAGTACTTCTTCTCTTGGGGGTGTGTCAAAGATCCTCGTGTGAAATTGGAAGCATCAAGCCCATGCCATGAGAATCATAAGTTATCGACTTATTGCGGTCTTGGGGATATACTTGTTTGTATGTTAGTTTTGTTTTGTTGACATTATCCATTTTTTAGTTTCCCTTTCTATGTATGGTTCGTCACTTCGTCATATCGTCGAATTGCATGGACTATCTACCGACCTTTGGTCGTTTGAATATGTTCGAATTTGAACTGATCTTTTGCCCTTTTTTTCCCAGATGTCTGGATTTAAGAAGCTTCTCCTGTCTGGTGACATCAGTTGATTGCCTTGACCACTCATCAAAGAAGCTGAATAAAAGAAGTACATGGCTTGGTTTAGTCGATATCGTTCGTCCCTAAGCTGGTCATGCCCTAGCCTGAAATGTAAGCAGAAAATGCTGGCAGTGTCTGGTTTTGCTACTTGTACGCCGTGTCAATTATCAGGCTCCAGTGTCTATGCTGACTGATCTTCGTAATAATCAGCTACAGTAGCTCTTTCTCTTCGAACTGCTGCCCATCTTTTGCTGCTGGAATTGCTGTGTTTTTTTGGCAGCGCCAACTCTCTCAGTGTTCCTTTCCTGCATGCTGCATCTGTGCCTTAATCCTGATGGTGGAAATGACTTCATTCCTGCAACATTTTGTGCTGGATACTAGGAACTGTGAGCTATGGTTCATATTTGTGCATTATTATTTGCATGTAGATAATATATGGAAACCGAAACGACAAGGGCCAACTCTATCTGCAATCTCGCAGTCTGCTGCTATGTGCAACAACGCTGGCAATGACGCTTGCAATGTTTACGGAATCCATTTAAAGGGATACTTCGGTTGCTACTGTTCTGCCTTCGGTTCCACAGAGGATAAATCCTCCTCGGCTGCTAGCCGTCCGATTAGGAACCAACGGGTAAGATCGCTTCATCCAGTTCTGTTCTCCGTGTTGTGTCGGCGTCTTCTTCCCCTCGTCTCCACTTCCCCGTGTTTGCTCTGTCCGTTCTTCAGATCACACCGGCGTTACACGTTACTACGTCGAAGCCACGAGGCGCGCGGCCGGAGGAGGAAGAGCGGCGGAGGCCGGCGAGGCGGAGTGGGGAGAGATGATCTCGCAGTTCTTCGTGCTGTCGCAGCGCGGCGACCACATCGTCTTCCGCGACTGTAAGATCTGGATCCTGGCCCCCTCATCCAATCTGTGCTGATCTTTCTCTCGCCGGATTCGCGTGCTCATTTGGAGTGTTGGTATTGGGGGTGGGCGGGACGCAGATCGCGGCGAGGTGCCCAAGGGCAGCGCGGAGATCTTCTTCAGGAAGGTCAAGTTCTGGAACGAGGACGAGGCCGAGGAGGCGCCTCCGGTGTTCGTAAGCATCTGTTCCTCTCTCCCGGCCTCTTATTCGTACCGAACATTCTGATAAACTGTCATGATTATGTGGTTCTTGTGTTCTAAGCTGTTGTGGTAGATTGACGTGATAGGCTGATAGCTGTGTTTGTGGGCTGTTCGAATTGTGCTGAGAAGCTTAATACCACCACGGCACCACCGCTTTCCAGATTGTAGCATGGGCTTGCAAATTTTGGTGGGAAGCTGCTTCTGTTTGTAATCATTGCGTCTAACATGTTCAATTCCTTTCGGTCGCGCCATTCTAAATCCAGTTGGTAGTTTTATTATCATTGACCATTTGGTTGGTTAATGCATAAGGAGGGATATTTGCATTCTGGTGTAAGTGGGTCCTAGGGCAGAGGCTTAAGATGCACAGAACAAAATAAACGAATTAGTACCTCCTGCAGCAACTCTTCAACTATGTAGGAGGAGTTGCAAGCAGGAACTAAACTCGGTAAGGAAGGGAACATCTAGTGCTTGTTCTGCATTATGGTTCTTTGCGTAGTGAGCTGGGTTATACCGGATGTGACATGTAGTTAGCTGGCTCCATACCAGATGCGCATGGAACCTCCCTTGGAGGATCATTTTTTGGAAAATGTCAAGTTGGATGACAGACAGTTATCTTTAGTTTAGCATACTTGATTCTTTGTAAATTGAAAGATAAGTTTCACATATGTGTATCCAAGAAACCACAATGATTATATCCCTTGTTCTGTTGATTCACCTATTGCTTTCCGACATGATCTGACATGCGACTTTGTTTACATTTGTGATGCACAGAATATCGATGGGGTTAATTATATCCATGTCAAAGTCGCTGGGCTATTTTTTGTAGTGACCACAATGGTCAATATCTCGCCGTCGCTTCTCTTGGAACTTCTCCAAAGGATCGCACGTGTTACAAAAGATTATCTCGGTGTTCTAAATGAAGATTCTCTGAGGAAGAATTTCATTTTAGTGTACGAGCTGCTCGACGAAGTCATTGTAAGTACTCCACGCTACCTTTCTTCAAAAAATATGTAGCGATACAACCTTTCCCTAGCATGTTGTTGGGCTGCTAGCGAAGTCTAATGTGTGTTTATCATCGAATTACTGTGGTTTTTTAGGTGGCTAGTATGATTCATCTATTTAGGACAAAAAAATACCATCATAGTATGGTAGAACTATATGCCATTATTTATGTGTTGAATTGTGTAATTAGGACTTTGGATACCCACAAACAACCTCTACCGAGGCTCTGAAGTCGTACGTATTTAATGAACCAATCATGGTTGATGCCGGACGACTGCCACCACTTGGTCCTGCGGCTATGTTCATGGTAACACTTCTGCCTATTGTCACAAGAAAACGGGACTTTAGGGTCTCACTTGACCAAGCAATGTGCTATTCTCCATTTTACTTTGTTAAAGTTAGTTTCATTTGACACATTGTCTTATGCAGCAAGGCACAAAGCGGATGCCTGGTACAGCTGTTACAAAATCTGTTGTTGCAAATGAGCTTGGTGGGAAAAAGAGGGAGGAAATTTTTGTTGATATCATCGAGAAAATAAGTGTGACATTCAGCTCGAGCGTAAGTTCTAATAAATGGCATGCCTTACTACATCTTCTCATAAGAGAAAGTTTTAAGCTGTATTTTCTGTTCTTCCTGAATCTGAAATCTGAAGTATGTTTAGTATTAATCGCGAACACTATAAATGCTTCAACTTGGTGTCCACAGTTCAGCTGATTGTATTTACTGCCAAAATGTAGCTTATGTATCATTCAGTTCCTTGTTCCATGAGCAACTTCTGTCTTTACAACTTAAAACTGGACATGAAGAAGATGCCATCTTGTTGTTTCTTACTGTAAATTCCAAATTCATGGGATATGCACTCTAATCGACATGGCCATTTAGTTCCGAATCGCTCGGATTTCCTTGCACTTTGTGACACACAACATATGATGATCCCACTCGTCAGTAACCGAGTGGCAACTCATTTGTTGTCTTGTATATTGTGATATAACTATGATGGTTGATGAATGTATGCTTTGTTCTAGTGCTTTCATGTGCTCACTGTGTTCTATTTGAAATTTCATTTAACAGGGTTATATACTTACCTCAGAGATTGATGGAACCATCCAAATGAAAAGTTACCTTAGTGGAAATCCAGAAATCCGTCTAGCTCTGAATGAGGATTTGGGCATTGGAAGGAGTGGCTCTTCTACACATGGTACACCCCTTAGCTTTTCTTCCTTTATCACCTGACTTAGGATAATGTTGTAGTACTATTTTCACGGACTTATGGATGTCTCTTCTTTATACTTGATCATGCGCATATAATGTTGAAAGTACGCCCCTTAGCTTTTCTTCCTTTATCACCTGACTTAGGATAATGTTGTAGTACTATTTTCACGGACTTATGGATGTCTCTTCTTTATACTTGATCATGCGCATATAATGTTGAAACCAGTTGCATATACTTGGAATGTCGTAGGTTATTCAGTTGATATGTTTCACCATTACAGACCTTCTATTTGCATTTTACTCTTGTTGTACAATACCTTTCTCCACTGAAATTTTGTATTCACTATAATTTTTTACTGCACAGTGAGTTTTCACTGTTACTGTTGTGCAAATTTAATCTAGTTACTGTTGTTTTTTTATATCTTTTCGATAAAGAATACTACAATTTTTGCATATCAGATTACAGAAGTTCCTCTGGGGGAGGATCAGTCATCCTTGATGATTGCAATTTCCATGAGTCAGTGCAGCTAGACAGTTTTGACATTGACAGAACTCTGCATCTAGTACGTACTACGACTGATATAGTTTTCTTGTTTCCTTATGATATTTGCTGCAAAACTGCACAGCAGCAAGTTTGACAATTATATGTACCATTGAGTAGATACCACATGATGGAGAATTTTCTGTGATGAACTACCGGATGACTCAAGAATTTAAGCCACCCTTCCGCGTTACGGAACTAATTGAAGAAGCTGGGCCATCTAGGGTATGGCATTTTATGTTTTTCTTAGTTGTTGGTAAAATCGATACTTCAATATTGGTGAATCTCTATTCAGAATCCTGATTTATGTTACACAGGCTGAAGTTATACTGAAAATACGGGCAGACTTTTCTGCGAATGTCACTGCTAACACAATCACAGTACAAATGCCAGTGCCCTCTTACACAACAAGGTCATTGCAGCTTTATTTTGTCCTTTTGAGTTCAGAAAAAGTAAAACATTAACTTCTGCTTGTGATAATTTTCTTAAGAGTTGTATTATGGATTACTTTGCAGGGCAAGTTTTGAACTGGAAGCTGGAGCAATGGGACAGACAACAGATTTTAAAGAAGGAACTAGGAGACTGGAGTGGAATCTAAAAAAGGCAAGTTTTAACAAAAGATTTATTCTCTTTGCTCTTGTTTCCCATCCGTTGGGTTTGCGCTCAATTATATACATACCCTATTCAAAATTGATGATATGCAATCATGTAATCCTGAATTTATTAACTTGCTGTACTTTGCTGAATAAGTTTCACTTTCGGCAGATTGTCGGTGGTTCTGAGCATACCCTCCGTGCAAAGCTCACATTTTCCCAGGAGTCACACGGTATACATTTGGCTTTTGGCGTGCCCTGTCTATGCTCTGCGCGACTTCCCTGTCATCCTACTTTGTAGTGACACTCATCTTTCTGGAATGCAGGAAATCTCACAAAGGAAGCCGGACCAGTAAACATGAATTTCACTATACCGATGTACAATGCTTCAAAGTTGCAGGTAAGACCATGTACTGCCAAGTATGCTCTCTTTGTGCCAACACTAGTATGAGTCCAGACATTTTTCTTAGCTGTTCTATTATTTGATATGTTTGGACCGCTACTAACTCCATGTAGCTTTGATGCTTCTTGAACACCTTCAGTTTCAAATACTTCGACCCACACGACTGACTGTTTCCTTCACCCCTGCAGGTCAGATATCTTCAGATAGCGAAGAAATCCAAAACATACAATCCATACAGGTGGGTGAGATATGTGACACAGGCCAACTCGTATGTAGCTCGTCTATGAGGACACTGTTTGTACAATTCTTTCGAAGGCCCTTCCACCCCTGTTCCTTGTGCAATTATCTTGGACAGACTTCAAGCTTCACGGAGTGGCATGTGTTGTAATTTTATATATGGTGCCATCCCAACATCACTCTGCTCTTGTAGCTGAACTTCTTTTAGTATCACATTTTCCTTCTGCAATTATGCAGGAAATACATACTGGTGTTTGTATTATGAGAAATGAATAAATTTCTTGTTCGACCGGTAATCACAAGCTGAAACTCGTATCCCTGAAGAAATAGCACGGAAACTGAGGAATGGGCAGCAATGCATCACATCCTGTTCATATGGTTACTCATGTGCATCAAAATCTGTATCTGGCACTCTTGATACCAAATGAGATAATGAAACAATGTACAAATCTGATATGTGCTGCAATGCCAGTGAGCATGTAATCATGCTTCAGGAAAAAAAGGGAAGATCAGATGCTTCGGCCGGATTGGTTTGTCTGATAAATTTTATGATAGGAAATATTTCCTGGCGTTTTCACTGGAACCGTCATATTTTCTGTGGGACAATACCCATCTACAACCGGATTTGGCTAGATTCCAGCAAACCAAGCTGTGGCCTCAGTGAACCATGTGCTGCACAATAGAGTAACGACTGTAGATCCTTGGATACATTTATATATGTGCTATCCGGATCAGTAAACCAACGAACGGTTGCTTCTACCATCACTACAACACAATTCCTATTACAAGCACATCTGTAAACATCTAAGGCGTTCTATTCTGGGGCTATATGGAACAGAGTGAGGATGAGGATGGTTTAACCAATCATGAACATGGTGCAAAAGTGTGCACCCACGAGATCAATGACATCAGCCGTCGTCCTCAAATGCTTTCTGCTTGAATCAAAGCTCGTCGTGTCTGGGTCATGGTGCTAAATCTTTGCATATGTATCTGTGCGTGCCCTCAGAGCCTCCGTGCGTCTACTCTTTCCCATTTCTTCTACCAACCAGTCGATACCAAGTTTGATCCCCGTCCTGCCATAACAGAAGTCATTAAAGAACACAAGAAGTCTGCAAAACTTTCTTCCCATTAGTACTGGTCAAGAAGCAAAGACTTCAAGGGGCTAGTACAGTGATACCCTTGACTACGATTGCAGATTATTCTGTAATTTAAATAAGAATGAGTTAAGCGATGTGGTCGCTAGACTAAACTGAACTGTTCGTTCTCCAACTTGGTGATGATAGAAATACGCACTACTGTAAGCATAATAAAAAATCATCCATCCAGTGTGAGGAAAATAAGTATGGAAAATAAAGGGTTTGCTCTACTTACCCATCATAGGCAGACCCAGCCACAAACATATATGGCCTCTCATCAAACTCTTTGAGGTGAAGATGTCTGTCCAATTCTTCTTCTGTGACTGCTGCTGGTAAATCCTGTTGATAGGTACAGATAAGTCTCTAAACATGAATATAAGACACATAAGGAAAATGGCTAAAACATAATATGAAGATGAAGCAGTTGATTTTTCCAGTCTGTCTTTCTCATCTTAAAAACAATTATGATTTCCAACACCGAGACCGAAAATAATGCACACGTTCTTGAATAACTCAGATTAGCAGCAAGCACATGGTTAAATGTATGTTTTTACTCTTCAATACTCTGAGCTCTTCACCTTATGATGTGTATTTAGACCTGGGTGCATGGAAACCGATATCTTCTGACACTTAAACAGTATGGGTTGGGTTTTAAAGTTACACCTATTGTGCATTGTATGCACATGACGCATTTTCCCACAAGTGCCAATTTTAATCCAAGAAATTGCCGTTTTTAACTAAGAGTGAATGCATCGAGTTTTGTAAGGTAATTTAGAATAGTATATATGGCATTTCAGATAACTGAAAGTAAACCTCAACCTTTTTGTTTGCGAATATGAGTAGTGGTGCCTCTTGCAGATCCTCATGACGAAGCGCTTTCTCTGCAACAACAATGTTCAAGTCACATTCAATCCAGTAATGGTCCTAATTTTCCAGTTCTTAGGACAGACTTTACTAGAAAATACAGTACAGGTTACGTTAATGTTCTGTGATGAAAGAAATGGAAGCAACTTACCAAGTGCAGATTTGGCATCTTCAAATGTTGATGCGGAGGCAGAGTCAATAACATATACTATAGCATGTGCCTCATCATAATATTTCTCCCATATTGTTCTTAAGCCAGGCTGTCAAAAACATGTAATTAGAATTAGAGTTTGCAATAGCTACAACAAGAATATTATCTAATTTCTATTGTTTGTGAAATTTTGGAATGAAGTGAAGATCATATCTACAGTTTAATATGCTTACTTAGCAAAACTTAAATCACATATCAGGAAAGGTGTAACGTGTTAATTATCATCCATTGCCAAAACTTATGTTCTTAAAAGGCTGAAAGTAGATTAGACAGTAGTAAACAAGAAGCTTCCACACAGCTGTTAGGTACATAACATATATAGACCAAGATCTCTGTAGCATCGAAGTATAAGGTCTTACATAAGATAAACATTGACTTTAGTGTTCGAATAACTTGCATGTCCACGGGAGAATTTCATGTTTGAGGCTTCTGAACAAAGGGATGAAAAACTAGCTACACTGGCCAGCTACCTAAGCCAGGTACTTTAGTTAGGAAGATGAGAAGTGTTCTAGGTACTCGAGTGACAGCACGGAAAAATACAAATGCGTGATTCTAACCAGTGGCGGACCTAAGATATTTTGAAGCCCGGGCAAACAGTAGATTTAAGGGCATATAATGATATTTTTAGGCTGGCAAACAGTAAATACGGTACAAATACACTACGCCGGTCGGCCGGAAGCCCGGGCAAGCGCCGGGCAATAGGGGCGCTGCGTCCGCCACTGATTCTAACACTAACGAGTCTATTTGTTTGCAGGGGAATGAGATCTTTGTTTCTCAGACGATCAACTAAAATAAGCTGTGAATTACAATATGGTGACCAGTGCAGCCAAACATCGATCAGTGGGTTGTAGCAAAATTAGATAAAACACGTGCAACTTCTACTATGGTTACAATTAATCTTCTTGAGCAAGATCTCTCTATTCCCAAATTTCATCATTTTGATCTCCATTAATAGATGAGCAAACGACAACCTATCTTTGATAGATCGAAAATAATCCCGAATGGTCAGGTGAATGGAGATGTTCCATTGAAGAGCCTGTCAGCCAGAAATTTTGGTCTAAGCACAGGGAACCATACCTGACCTCCCAGATCCCAGAAAACAAGTTTTACATTTGCATCTTCAATACGTCCAATATTAAGCCCCACAGTTGGCATAACACGGTCATGTGGAAGCCCTTCTCCTTTCAAATAGATTGCCTTCAACTTTTCTAGCAAGGTCTACATAGTCATTATTAGAGCATGTCAAGTTTCAGTACAAATCTTATTGAACACAAACAGGCTCAATCTTAACAAAAGAATGCTGACACGAAAAAGTGACATAGTTGGGTCAATACTTCATGCACATAAACATAAGTTTCAGATGAATTACCGTCTTCCCAGCCTTATGGACTCCAAGGATGAGTACACGGTACTCTGTCTTGCTAAATGCATAGTTCCAGAGGCCATAGAACAAGGAGAACATTGCTGGTATTCCCCTCTGCCCAATCAGCTACGAACTTACCGCGCCGATGAGCCCACAACCTGGTAGATAAATCTCAAGTTACACATATTCTCCTTGAACTAATCAATCTGACATATGAATCTGAAACAATCAAACACTCGATAATGAGCAGGCTCCAGCATTCAGAATTACAATTACTACTACTCGGTACAGTATCATCAACGCATTTCCCATGTCACACTTGCAATGCATGAAATGACAAACTACCCATTTCTGACACTGAATCGATCCAAATCGTTCAGCAACACCATTTGGGATTCACGAACTGGATAAACGGCACCAATTCTGCCCAAGCACGACCAATTCGATTCACAATACCCCCTCCCCCTGCCAGATCCCAGTTCCGTTGAGGAGCGGGATTGGGCTCGAATGTCGATAGCCAGACCACAAAATCGCGCAACCATTTCTACTCCCCACGGCCGTACCGTCGAAATAAACCAATGGGCATCAAATCCGGGGCCGCGCCGCGAAAACAAATTCGAGGGAGAAGAGAGTAAAAGCGCGTCAATCACGCTGCGGAAGTGAAGATCCGGATCGCTCACCGGAGGAGGAGGCGTCGGGCGGCGTTCGGGTCGCTCCGGCCCCTCGCCGACGACGTCGCCGTCGCGGTCGGTCGTTCGCCTCCGCGTTCTGTACACGGCACGAGACGACACGCCGCAGTGCCACGCGATTCCTAAATGACCTTTGGACTAAGCCCCCTGGGAAAAAGAGAAATTGTGTACTGCTCCACGGACAAAGAGTTGGTGAGGCGCCCGTGCGGATGACATGTGGGCTCCAGTTTGCTGAGCTCCACATGTCAGAAGAGAAGGGTGACAAGTCACAAGTGAAGCCGAGGGCGATTTGCCATCAATCTGCGGAATTTCGGTGAGCTATGGGTCCCACATATCAGCGAGACGTTGTTTTGTCATCGTCTTATTTCGGTGGTGTGACGACTGCGATGACTTGACCGCCCGGGGATTAGGAATTTTCGTCGCAGCCCTCGATACTGCGAGTAGCGACGTTGACATATGACAATTGGACTTGTGAAAATCGACAAAACTACTCTCGGATGAAACTTCAGAAGAAAATAAACCTATTTTAGATCTAACTTTTTTAGGTAGCGCATGTCCGGGAGTCACTGCCCGTAGCGCCCATAACTGAGTCGTTATGCCCATACCAACGTGACAACACGTTGTCGCGTCAAAGAGGAGGTTCACCTTTTTTTTTGCGACTCAAAAACTCTCCTTCATTAATCAACAAGATTACAATCGTTTAGTGGGCATTGAGCTAAAAAAAACTAGGAATGAAATTTACCCAAATACCTCTTCTTCTAAGCTCGGAGGCCTGCTTGGCACACAAATGTGCTCCTACGTTAGCCTCTCTACCTACGAACTTTAACTGGAAGAATTCCAGATTGCCTGTGAGCTCTTTTATCTCGTGGAGCACTGGTGCTACTTCAGATCGCCCCTGATGTCTCCCGCTCCAGAGTTTGACCACTTCATTCGCATCGGTTTCAATCACCACACGAGATAAACCTGCCGAAGCTACCCTAGCTCCATCCCGAACAGCGATTGCCTCCGTAACCAGAGCATTTGCAGCCTGTCCGTACCAAATAGACTGGCTTCGAATCATCTTCCCATTGTGATCACGCATAAGCATTCCAGACGCTCCTTGCCCTAAAGGTGCTAGAAAACTGGCATCTAGATTGATCTTCATTGTACCTTGAAAGCCAAAGAAGCATTACCTTGAAAGCCAAAGAAGCACCCATTTGGACGACTCTCTTGTTGTAGAATTTGGACAAAATCTTCGTTCACAATTAAATTTTTGAAATTAGCTAAATATTAAAAATATAAACTAACATAAGCAAAAAAATACGAAATATTATCTACTGGTCTAACCATCATGAGATTGTGGCATTGAAAAGATAATTTAATTTGTGACCCATAAAAACTCATGTTATTTCAATTTGTAGCTAAAAATTATAGGGTTTGAAAATACATGTTTTATAGGGTAGCGTCCCAGACAAAAGTGTACCCTCTTGAGACTAGGGTGCTACCCGCTTACGATGTTCGCGATGACGTGTTGCCACGTTGGCAGTGGCATAGCGCCCTAGCCCAGAGCATTACCATATGGAGGGTAGCTCCCCCGGACAGGCGCTACCAAAAAGGGTTAGATTCAAAATTATTTTCAAATATTTATATTTTGTGCTGAAGTTTCATCCGAGGTCAATTTTGTCGTTCTTCACAAATATTACAGGTTTTTTTTACGGAAACAAATATTACAGGTGGTCTACCTAACGCGCAGCACTAGCCAGCCCAACGACAGCCTAATATACAGGGCCCAGTTACATTCGGCCCGCAATCCTTGCCGATGTAACAATGAAAGACTCCGGCCCGCGTCTTCTCCTGCTCTTCTTCTTCTCCGCGACTCGCAAGTTTCAGCGCAGTGCAGTATAGTCAGAGCCAGACCCACGCGGCGACGGCGAGCGTGACAGCGAGCGCGCCCCCCGTCTCCCCGAGAGATCCGACGCAGCGTCAGGCAAGGTGCGTTCCTCTCTCTCTCCCTCTCGGATCGCGTGCTCGCGGGAGGAAATCGTGCACTCCCCTGCCTTTGTTCATCGTGATTTTCGGTAGATCCGTTCGATTTTGCGGCGGGATCCTTAAGTGGGTGCGCGGAGTGGTAGGGTATGACGGAGTGTCGCGCTAGTTTGCTGCGATCTCGTGACGGGATCGGCTTTGCGTCTCGTGAGATCTCGCTCGATTTGATCCCGCAATTCGGGCAGGGAATGGTTCGGGCGAGTTCGTTCTGTTCTCTTCTGTTAGATTTTTTCGTACGTGTATGCTGGATCAGATTAATTTTGTGTGGTGTATGCGCTGGAAGTCGGTCTTCCGGTGGGTGTGGCATGCCATATGTGCGTGAATGTAGTCCGGTTGTTTAAGTTCAGGCGCCAGATGCAGTTATGTCTGATATACATTTAGGATGGACTTAAAGTAATTCTCCAGTTTTAACTTAAGGGGAATATGCAACCCACAGAGCAGAATTAATAGACTATATTGAATTGATTAGCTCAGGAGTTGCTATAGACGATAGGACTTGTTCCCTTCATACCTTGAACATAAGGTGTAAGTGAGCCCCTTGAACCTGAGTCGGTGGGTTTGCAAAATGTTGCGATCCACACGGGTTCTCTTGGCAGTAGATAATTCGGAGGGTTAATGAAGATTTGAACACCCATTTTTTAGAATACTGATTTGAACACCCATGAATTGGTGCACGGGTAAAACTGTGTTGCGTGTGTTTTACGTGCTCAATTATCGTTGCAGAGAGATTGTTCTTGTAAACCAATCAACTAAATTTCACCTACATTAATCTCTAGCATGGGATTTGGTTACGTAAAATATGTGTTATGTTACCTGCTGATCTCTGTATTTGAACCTTGCTCTAGCCATGCATTATTAGATTCTGTAGCATGCCCACATTAGTGAAGGTTGATTCGCACCATGTTATGTAATCTCTATACATGTCACATGAGCATCAGTGTGCTCTTCACATCACTAAAATTTTATGTAACCAGTCTCCCGTCCCCCCACAACTCCATTCCTGAACCATGCTTAACTAGGGTCATTTTTTAAAATCACGCTACACCACTAAAATTTTATCTAGCTCCCATCCCACAACTTTTTTACTAAGCACATTAAGCAGGCCAGCAGGGGCACCCATGGATTGCCTAACTTGTATTTTGGATATGTAAGGTTCCTCAATCGATGCACATCATGATAAAACTGGGCTGCACTTAGGCCTGGTTTATTTGCTATTCCTACTTATATTTTTGGCGAAAGTGGAGTCAGAGAGATGCTGGCTTGATGATGTCCCAATTTGTCATCACGTTAGATTTGTTGGGATATGGCTCGGGGCTCAGAAATGTTTGTTTGGTAGTATCAGAATCATATGATGATTAAGGAGGTGTTTCTCACTTGTTTTGGCTTGCTGCATTTTGTATTGATGACCTGTCGCCATAATCCTATAACACTGGCTTGTAGTGTTTCGTACTCTCTCATTTTATACTACACAGGGACCTCGTTTATAACCTCTGTTTGTATGTTATACTTTAGCCTTTACTTCAATGTGATCTACTTCTGACAAGTGGCAACCACTACATTTGGTTATTATCATGAATTGCTTGTTTTCATATCTTAAGTAACCTTTGTTTGCAACCTTTACTGCAGATGTTCGATGATCAAGACCTGGGGTTCTTCACCAACTTCCTGGGCATCTTCATCTTTGTGCTGGTCATCGCATACCACTTTGTGATGGCAGACCCGAAGTACGAGAACTGATCTCCTTTTTTGTTGAGCAATGCGACCATATTATACTTGGATCAAAATAGGGAAATCTGTCAGTTAATGCTAGCGGGAGCGCTTGACAATTATTTGCAAGTGCTCGTCATGAAAGCAGTTATCTGGCATAGTGACTTGAATCATGTTTAATCGATCGAACTAGTGAACTGTGGAGATTTTAAGAGGACGAGGTTACTATCTGCATCTGTTATATGCTGCTGCTTTGTGTTTTACCGCTTGATGATGTGACTTATGGTAATCGGTTGAGCTATGTGTGAAAGTCGTACCTTGCAGACAGATCGTCTGAAACCAGAAAATTATTTACATTCAGTTTTGATGGTAATCATCCTCGGACGTTTGAGTGGTCGGTGACTCGAACCGGAGAGAGAGATCAAGATCCTGAAGTTTCTGTTGCTCTGTGCTGACTCTGCACAGATCAAGATCGTGCTTTCGTTCTGTGTTTGATCAGCTTATCAGATACTCTACGTCATCATGCTAAACCCAGTGACACGTCAGTGATTCCGCAGCATGCGCTCCTCCGATACTCCACGATCACGATGGATGGTGCCGGTAGTGGCGACATAAGCTGTACTCGATCGATTCGCACCTGAGTCGGCCTAATCACTAATTGGGTGTGATTAAGACGTTTGCCATCCTAAATCCGATCAGCGTAGATGGACCACATGTCTCTCTCGTGTCCACCACAGTTCCATCCATCTATGCTCATCTTCGGTTAATCCAAAAGGGCAGTGGAAGAACTGTTGTCATATGATAGCTTAGGTGGTTTCGTGAACTAATTTTCTCGACCGACGGATAATTAGTACCAAATGGTCACTTATTAGTAGTTTTTGAGATTGCCTGAACATTGTGTAAGGGTTTGGTGACTGCCCTCAAGGGTCTCATAGTGGATCAAGACATTTCGCATTGTGACGTCGGTGAGTGGTGGCATCTTGAGGTGAAACATTTTTTACGGTTGGTGTGCATTGTGCAAGTACATCTCAAGGGCTGACCTTTGTGGCGAAGAGTGAGCATTACACCTCCGCACCTCTACACCGAAGATTAGTTTCCTTTTTAGGAGTGAATGAATTTCGGAATACATCTTCGTCTCCACGTGACTCGTTATTTCTTATACAAGCTCTCTAGTTGAAACAAAATGTCTTTTTAGAATCTTCATCGGTGAAACTTTCTTATCTTAATTATATCATAAATAATATCAAGATTAAATTCATGGTACTAAATCTATCATGAGATATGCTTTCATAATGTATACTATTTTTGACATATTTTGAACAAACTGATGATGAAGTATGTCACTGGGACAATGTCAATGTTCTAAAGGACAAATGTTTTTACACGATGGGAATAGTATACAACTCTCAAAGGAAAAATTGACTGAATGCATTCGTTTGTTTCATTCATGAGTTTTCAGTGAAAATTACTTCATTCACATGATTGCAAAGCATCGGTTTAGTTTCCTGTTTCCATTCCATCCGTTGAGTTGGTAGAAAAAAAACACTTCATTCACGAGTACAATATCATCGGTCTTGTTTTATCTAATCTTTGTGTCGACTAGGCGTTAAAAAGAATTATCCCATTCACACAGTACGGTACGACCGGTCTACTCTCATTTGTCGGCATTCCAGCTGGCGAGTAGCCAATAAAATTATTTCATTCACACGAGTACAATAACGCTAGCGCACCGACGGTTATAAAAGCCGCGGATTTATCACACTAGAGAGGGTGAGGCACATTGTGTGTGGGTTCACCAGGGGTGAACGGAGCCAAATACCCAAAAATCTGCCGCTAAACTTTTTTTTTGAGGGAAAATCTGCCGCTAAAGTTACTGCGGAGATTATTGCTTGATCATTCTTCCCTTAAAACCACACACCTATAAAACTCCCAAAGCCCTTCTCCTCTCTCTCTCTCTCTCCCCCTCCCACATCTTGTCTTTCCCTTTGCCACTTCCCAAGACACACGCCGATACAGAGGCCTTCTCCTCCATTGGGGCATCTTTATCTAGGCCGCAGCCGGGGTAAAGAGCAGCAACCTTTAGGCCCCAAGAACGCCGATCCTTGCGGTAGAACCAAATACTCCCCAAGCGAGAGCGGCAGCAAGAGCAGGAGGCGAGGAAGACGGCCGCCGTTTCTTGTCGATCTTGAGATGGGTATCCTCTGCTTCGGTGCTTCCTCCACCCTGCTATGCGGGGAGGACAGGAACAGCGTCCTTGGCCTGGGCGGCGACGGCGAGGTGGTGGAGGCGGGGAGCGGCCTGGATTTCTTGGACGCCGGCGCTGTGTTCCCAGTGGACTGTGACGAGGTCGTGGGGGCGCTGGTGGAGAAGGAGATGGATCATCGGCCCAAGGGCGGCTATGTGGAGAGGTTGGAGCAAGGAGGATTCGAGTCTTCCTGGAGGAAAGATGCCATGGATTGGATTTGCAAGGTGAGAAAAAAATAAAAGGAAAAATCTCTAGGATTTATTGGTTCTTGCAATCAGTTTCCTTTTCCAGCGTGATGGATTAATTGATTCTAGGTAGGATGTTGCATGCCTGCACTGTGCGTCTGACCCTCCGTGAATCCAGTTGTGGTGCCTGTGTGTCCTTGCATCATGTTTCCTGCCTGTGGCTTCTTGCCAATTTGACAACTATGACCAGATAGCAATGAGCCTGTTGCTTCCCCCCTTTCCTTCATCCGGACAAACCGGTTTTAAGAAGAACATGTCGAGTGCTCATCTTGTCTTCTCTCATGTGGGCTGCAGGTCCATTCCTACTACAACTTTGGACCACTCAGTCTTTGCCTCTCGGTGAACTACCTGGATAGGTTCCTCTCCACGTTTAATCTCCCAGTAAGAATCTCAACTTCTACATTGCTAACAACTATGTAAGTTTAATCTGTTACTGATCATTGTGTTTCTTGCTTTTGTTTGTATGTTGGTGTTGTAGCATGACAGTTCTTGGATGCAACAGTTGATGTCAGTTGCTTGCCTATCTCTTGCTGTCAAGATGGAGGAAACCGTGGTCCCTCTTCCTGTAGACCTTCAGGTGAAGGAGAAGTTACAGCATTGTAAAATCTATAATTGTTCGATGATCGCTAGATAATGTTGCTAAAATGGGATACATGTACGACAGGTTTACGATGCGAAGTATTTTGACGCAAGGAACATCAAGAGGATGGAGCTCGTCGTGATGGAAACCTGAAATGGAGAATGCACGCCGTGACCCCATTCTCTTTCATGTGCTACTTCTTGGACAAGTTCAATGAAGGGAAGCAACCGAGTTACATGCTGGTCTCACGGTGTGCCGAGCTCATAGTTGCCACTGTGAAAGGTTCGGCCATAGTACTTGACGAGTTAATGAAAATGTTTACCTACATTGCAATGGCAATATCTGGTGATGATTTACTGAACATTCATGTGCCGTGGATTTACAGACTACAGATTCTTGGCATTCAGACCTTCTGAGATTGCTGCCGCAGTGGCTCTATCAGCTCTTGCTGAGAATCAGGTCATTGGCTTCAGCTGTGCCCTTGCAGCATCTGAAATCCCTGTAAATAAGGTGATCATTCTCCGAGTTATGGAAAACCAAGATTGATGCACCATTCCATTGCACTGTTTCTGAAATGTGATCACATCTGCAGGAGATGATTGTGAGATGCTATGAGCTGTTGGTGAAGAAGAGAGGGAACCTCAGTGCAAGCATTTCAGCGCCGCAGAGCCCGATCGCCGTGCTGGATGCGGCATGCTTCAGCTTTAGGAGCGATGACACAACACCAGGATCATCACCGTCGAACAACAACAGCGGCAACAATGATCAGGCCTCTACTCCGGCTTCGAAGAAGAGAAGGCTAAGCACATCACCAATCTGATACACCGTACATATATAACTTGGCACTGCTCTCGGCTTGTTCATTCGATTATCATCTTGTCCCCAAAGCCCATCAGTCCGTCATCAGGGTAACAAGTTGTGGTGCAATAGTAATTATAGTGAGCATTGTGCCGATTAGAGGAATGTGGGCAGCAATAAGCTTAGTACCGGCTTCTTGAACTCTGAAAGAGGAGAGGAGGGTGTGTGTTGATGGGAGGAGGGAGTCTTCTTCCTCTTGCAATTTTGTCTCCCCTTCTTCATTTTAATTATTTATTTATTTTTCCCTTTTTTCCTTTCTCTGAGGGCTATTCAGGGAGATCTTTGTGGATATGAGGTTGAAGATGTGAGAAAATGAACAAAAATATATTTTCGTTTCTGTTCCTTTGTTCATCTTTCACCATACAAAAAAGCTTGTTGCATTCCAGTGCTGAAAAAGGGTGTGCTGCTGCTGATTCATCACTGCATTCCTCTTACCGAGTTGACTGCTTGTCTGTGTGACTATTCCATACCCCATATTTGTATGAAGATAACCAATCGTAAGTACAAATCTTGGTATGGCTTGGCACATATAAAAACAAAAACGGTGTTTTTTTGTGAGATGGGGGACAAACAAAATGGGCCCCCCATCTGTACTACCATTTTCCATTAGTAGTATGGTAAATACACTAATCTAATGAGATTTAGTTCATAAACTAATGGTGGAATCATCATGCCATTTCCAGGGCCTTGTCTGTGTTCTGTTTTCTTGCTGAGTTATTTTATCCCCTATTCTCCAATCAAAAGTGTAAATAGATAGCAGGAGGAAAGCATATCTACCTCATGGGGATATGAAATCAAAACCTTTCAGGACCATCCCCTTTTTTAGGGGACCTTGGAGCCTCTCAGAAAGCAGTCACAATATAGAACAGGTACAAATTGATGTGCTCTTTGAACAACAACACAGTGCCAAGGAGATTACTCTTTTCTTAAGGGACTCATCTCCATATCAGCATTAGCACTCCATGTAGACTTTGCAGCTCTGATGTTCAGGGACAGAGGTATGCATATGATTTGTGATAAATCTCACCTTGATTGATCTGGTATTCTTTGGATCGAGGTGGTAGTACTGGATTGATTGAATGAATGAGTGTTCAATAAATTCACCTAAAAGGGCCGGTAAAAAGCCTGCAATGAAAACTTAATGATGCCTGCAAAGCTTCTGTTTTCATATTATAGGGAGGACAGTGACCCTGAGAAGGAGCTGTTCAAAGAAATGGGTCAAGTAGTCGAGGCTGCCATGCCAGTTGCCAACTGCTTTTACAAGCAAGGGTGGGGTGGCCTCACCGCACTGTCAATACTACCAGCTGCTAGGGTCTTTGCTCTGCGGGCCCATGATAAACATGGCTGCAAGTTTCTCATGAAGATCCTGACATCATTAGATTCACAGACACCAACTGAGCCAATGGAATTGAATTTTATGACCTAAAACCTCAGAGTTGGCACAGTAACTTGTGTGATTTGGCTACCTGTTATTCATCAGAGAGAAGCCAAATCAGATTAGAAACAGTACCTGTACCCGCTCACATGTTACTGTACTTGGCACTGATGATGCATAACATTGTGTGGAGCATCTAACGGAACTTAAACATTTTCCAGGTCAATTTGGTCAGACATAGTCCTTTCAAAAAAAACTGAGCCAATGGAATTTTTTTTTTTTTTTTTTGACGAAGGCAGACAGCGCTGCTTTCTTTTGATTAGAAGAATAAAGAATATGGTGTACGGTTACAATACAAGATAGTTACAGGAGCTGTACAGCTAAGGGTACAAAAACAACAACAGCAGTTTAACAATGGCACCCTGCTAGGTTCAGCGAACGCCTAGTCAGGTTCCAAAGGTCTTCTGGCAAGCTGGCCAGCTTTTGATTTTCCAGCCGCTAGCCAAACCGTCGCTTCTTCGACCACCTTGCTAAAGACAATAGAAGGCGGGGAGAGCAGGTTATTGAAGACTCTGGCGTTCCGCTCTTTCCACAGCGACCAGCAGACAAGGTTTATAACAGCGTTCATGGAACGAGCAGCTTCCTTTGGTTTATTCTGAATTTGATCTAACCACCAGAGGTTGAGTGAGGAAGCAGCAGCAGGTCTGGGGTTGAGAGTGATCTGCAGCTTCATCTGAACAAGACACCAAACCTGACAAGAGAAAGGGCAGTGCAACAAAATGTGAAGGCTGGATTCGTTGCACGATCGGCAAAGCGGACAAATGGGATCACATGGCCATCCACGCTTTAACATGTTGTCAGCTGTGAGGCAGCGGTTTAGGCAGGCTAACCAAGCAAAGAATTTGCATTTCAGAGGAGCGTCAGAGTCCCAGACAGTCAGCGGCAGAGTTGAGCGAATACGACCTTCGAACTGCATTAGATATGCAGATTGGACAGTGTAAATCCCGTTGCTTGTCCACCTCCAGATGAGGGAATCCGTAGTGCCGGCAGTTAGATGAGTTTCATGAACTATTTCCCACATTTCCGTGAACTGGTCAATCGCCAACGGTGAGAGGGAGCTTCTGAAGTGTCTAACCCAGCGATTATCAAGCAAGGCCTCTTTGATCGTCAAGTTTCTTTTAGTGCAGTGTTTGAAAAGTTCTGGCCATCTCTCTTTGAAGGGAACGTCTAGCAGCCATGGAATGTGCCAGAAACTTGTGAGGCCACCATCACCAATCTTGAACTCCACAGAGGCAAAAAACAGCTTCTGAATGTAGTCGTCCACTGGAATGGGAAGCCCCTGCCATGGTTTGGACGAGTCCATCCAGCTTTGCCACAGCCAACGTACCTTGAGCGCATTGCTGTGCATCTGCAGGTTCAAGATGCCAAGCCCACCAAAGCAGCTGGGCGAGCAAACCTGATTCCAGTTGACCAGACATCTACCTCCTGACGCCTCGTCCCTTGCTGCCCACAGGAAGCTGCGCAGGATTTTATTTGCCATCTTAAAGAACCATTTGGGGGCTTGTATCGCAATGAGATGGAAGATCGGCATAGCAGCTAGCACATTCTTGACCAGCGTCAGTCGGCCACCAGAGGAGGTTGGCATTTTCCATGAAGAGGCCTTCTTGCTGAGTTGTCAAGAACAGGCTGCATTTCAGCCTTTCTTAGCCTATAGATGGACAGCGGCATCCCCAGGTAGGTCACCGGGAAATTTGCCACAGGACAATTAAACTGGTCAAGCGTGGCAGCCAGATTTAGATCATCACAGCGAATTGGCATGCAGGAGCTCTTAGCAAGGTTGGTGTGCAGACCGGAAGCAAGGCCGAACAGACGAAAAATATGTTTTACTGACAGCATTTCAGCGGGGTTAGGGTTGATGAAGAGGGCCACGTCATCAGCATAAAGCGATGCACGAAAAGTAAGTGTCTGACGCCCAATTGGCTTAAGGATATTGGAGTTCTCAGCCTCGGCCAGACAAGCAGCTAAACAATCCATCACATTGGCAAACAACAGAGGTGAGATGGGGTCACCTTGGCGCAAACCCCGCTGATGGACAAACACTTCAGAAAGACGGCCATTAACCAATATCTGAGTTGAGGCAGAGTTGAGAAGCACACATATCAGATTGATGAATTTTCTGCCAAAGCCTTTTGCCGTCAAGACATCAACAAGAAACTGCCAGGACACAGAATCGAATGCCTTTTCTATGTCCATCTTCAGAAATAAAGCAGGGTATTTCTTTTGGTGCAACGTCTTTACCAAGCCTTGGACATAAGCAAAGTTATCATGGATGGTTCTTCCCTTGACAAACGCACTCTGACATGGTCTCACAAGTTCACCCATGCGAGGTTGAAGTCTCCGGGCTAGAATTTTCAGTATGAGCTTGGCAAAACTATTGATCAAGCAGATTGGTCTGAAGTCTTTAGGCGTGGCAGCATCTGGTTTCTTTGGAATAAGCACCATGGTGGCATCGTTCAGCATGCGGAGCTTGTCACAAGCAAGGCTGTCAAATTGTTGCACAGCCGCCATTATGTCATGTTTAATGATCTGCCAGCATTTTCTGTAAAATAAACCGGTGTATCCATCGGGGCCTGGGGCCTTTTCAGGTGCTAGATCATTTATGGCCTCTAGAACCTCGGACTCAGCAATTGGCAAATCAAGCTCATCAAGGTTGATCGGCAAGATACCAATCTCTTGGAACTGGAGCACGGCTTGGCGAGGGGTGGCCGAACCCATAGAGCTATCAAAAAACTTCCAGATTATCTCCATCTTAGCGTCTTCATCCACCACCGGCACACCATCTACAATCAGCTGTGGAATATGGTTTTTGCGACGACGAGCTGAAGCTTTAAGATGGAAAAACTTAGTGTTGGCGTCACCTTCTTTCACCCACTGAATTCTAGATTTCTGCCGCCATAAAGAACGCTGCAGAGCTGCAATTCCCAACAGATTTACTTTGAGAGCAGACCGGAGGCGAAGCTCATCAGCTGAAAGGTTACGGTAATCCATTGCTTCATCCAGGCGCAGGATCAATTCACTAGATATAGTGGCACGCAGCTGTAGGTCACCAATGAGCTGTGCACTCCAGGACTTTAGATGTTTTCCTAGCCTCGACAACTTGCATCTCAGTCTAACAAAAGCATCAGAATGCTGAACTAAACCGTCCCAACTTGCAGCTACCGTTTCCATGAATCCCTCAAGCTGAACCCACCGGTTTTCAAAACGGAACTGGCGGCATGGCACAAAATCAGTGTCAAGAGACAGCAGCATAGGGCAGTGATCGGAAATGTCAGAGGACAAAGCTTGGAGTAAACATCCAGGGAACAAATCTGCCCACTCTGAACTATAAAGGACACGATCAAGCTTAACCATCACCAAATTAGCTTGCTCGTTGGACCAGGTGTATCGCCGACCATGAAGGTATAGGTCCATCAGCTGCAACTCATTTATGAATCGACGAAAGGCTGTCATCGTCCGGCGATTAATGTTTGCCGAGCTCTTTTCTTCAGCAGCAGCAATTAGATTAAAATCCCCACAGACAATACAAGGGTGACCAACATGAATCAAAGGCTTGAGCTCATTAAGAAACCGAATCTTATCAGCAACAGATTGGGGTCCGTACACAGCGATCAACCGAAATTCAGACCCCGAGCTGCGCAGAACGCAGTCAAGAGACACCCAACAGGCAGTAATGTGTGGATTGGAAGCATGGAAGAGTGTATCATCCCAAGCCAGTAGCAGACCTCCTCTTGTTCCATCAGCAGGCGCATACACAAACTGGTTGAATCTTTGACCACAGACATCTTGAACTAGCTCAAGTGACACATAACTAAGCTTCGATTCTTGAAACATAACAAACGAAGCCCCATTAGCTTGAACTACTGATCTAATACGTAAACGACGAGCCGGGTTATTGAGACCCCGTACATTCCAGATTAACAGATTGATAGCTAACATAGGAAACTTGATCGACTGATTGACAGAAACGAGGTCTGCATCACCTACTGGATCCTGATCTTGCGCCTGCCCTTGCCACCGGCCTCGCGTGCAAGAACAATGAGGGCCTCAGCCTGCTTAGGGCGAATGGGGTGGCGGAGGGCTCCCTTGAGCTTGTCGACGGCGGTGCCATCATCCTCTGACTCGCCCGGCTCGGCAATCGCAAGACCCCGCTTGCTCAGAATTTTATGACCTAAAACCTCAGAGTTGGCACAGTAACTTGTGTGATTTGGCTACCTGTTATTCATCAGAGAGAAGCCAAATCAGATTAGAAACAGTACCTGTACCCGCTCACATGTTACTGTACTTGGCACTGATGATGCATAACATTGTGTGGAGCATCTAACGGAACTTAAACATTTTCCAGGTCAATTTGGTCAGACATAGCAATTAATTTCTGGTTGATTTGCAGGCTAAATCACGAGCGATTAGTTTTGAAATTGTAGTAAATCTGTGGACAATCTCAGGGAGCATAACGGATAGGAGAAAGACAGAACCCACGTGCAGAGAGTCGTGCCGAGTAGTGGCAATATGGCAAAGCAAAAATACGAGGACGAAATCAGAGTAAGCGACTGCCTTAAAACTCAAAAAAAAAAAAAAAAAAAAAATCAGAGCAAGCCCTGCGCGAGAGCTGCTTGATGTAAGTAAAAAAGTTACCTTGCTAATCTATCTACACACATCGGCAGGTTAGTTTTCTGAAAAAGTTACTAGAGCACGGAGTAATAAGTTAGTGTTGATAATCTAGTGATAGTTCTTCTTGCCGAGAAAATACTGTGCTCTGTAACTCGTGGGCGATTATCAGCGTAGTATTACTTATTTTTTCAAAAGGAGAGAACTCCCTTTGCGTAAGAAGAATGGCATTTCCACATCGAATTTGACGTGATCCCAGTGGCATTCTCACGTGGATTTTGATGCGATCCCTCCCGTGCGGGGTAAAGATCAAAATTAATTAGAGGCAACGGGTGTTCTGTCACCAAAGATATTGCCAAGAAAAACACTCAGTATATATGCACATGCGAGTGTACCTGCAGGCCACACCAGTCACATGATCACACAAGAAATATATATATATATATATATCGATGGCCGTTTTGTACGTTTCCGTCCCTCGGCGTAATCTTCTTCGGATTATCTTATATCGTGATTGGGATCGCTGCATCCAGATCGAAGCTACATGTAAATTTTACAAAGAAAAAATAATAATAGTCGAAGTTTTTCGATCCTGTCTGACAGCAGAACAAGAACATCACTCACCCTGTCTGGATTCATTGATTAGCTAGCTTCGCCAACGATCGATATGTAGTTTTATACTTTACGCTAGCTAGCTGCAAGGCGGCAGTTTGTTTGGACAGATTTGAAGTTGGACATGGAACGTATATAGTCCATCAGATCTGGCGCCAAATGGATCCAGCATCAGCTAGTGTGTGCGTGTGTTAGCGTGCGCGTTTTGATTAGTCCGTTGCGCCATAGGATCCTTCTTATCTCCGGCTTACTGTCAATATTTATCGCACTCTTTGCTCCTAGGATTCTCGATCGATCTACATCGTCGTTCTATAGATAGTACAAAGAGAGGGATCGAAAAGAACAAGGATCGAGAGGACGGTAATTGCAAAATCCATCTCCCCGTTTTGTCTTGACCTTTCGTTGCGCACGGGTGTTGCATGCATGCTAGTTACTCCAAAATTTCTAGCCAGGTGATTCACAATATTTACATACATGCATCAAAGTTGCAGTAATATTGAAAGTCGTTTATGCTCCCGAGCTCCAGTGATCCTGCCCACTTAAAAAAATTAAAAAAGATATTTAAAAGTTTCAAAAATATGAGAAAAAAAATCATGCATGTTTCTACTGATATGTCCTATAATCGTGCAAAATATGAATGCAAAATACTTTATGATTTAAGCTACACAAAAAAGACAAAAGTTGAAATTTTGAAACTTTATATTGTTCACTATACTCAGATATGCACATTTCTCCTTTTTGTGTAGCTCAAATCGTAAAGTATTTTGCAATGATATTTTTCACGTGTGTAGGAAATATCAGTAGGAACATGCATGGTTTTTTCAGAATTTTTTGAAACTTTTAAATTAGGTTTTTATTTTTTTTAAATGGGCAGGATAACTAGAACTCGGGAGCACCAAATCTGCACTCTAATATACACATGCCATTCATGTTGCCTCCAACATGGTAGAAATAGGCTACGTGACACGGTGGCCGGCTCAACGTACGTACGTGGGGTAGACATGAGCAGACCGATCGATGGATCGAGATTCGAGAGGGCGGCCGCGCCAAGGCGGGCTCCATTTTGTCGTTAGCCCTGGCGATGGACCGGTCGGAGGCCGCTCGAGCAAAGACTCCGTTTGGTTCCATCCCGTTGTACGCGTCCGTGTGTACTATCCAACGTATTGTCCCTGCTTCGTGGTAGTACCATGCATGCCACATTGTCTCTGAAGTCTGAACTCTGATCACAAGCAGTGGAGCACTGAGCACTCGATCTCTCCGTAGGCTGTGGAAATAGTGACGATGGGGTACTAAACTAGTGTTAGGGCAGGCAACAACACAGTTGTGGCTTTGTGTATACTTACGTGTAGACAGTAGTAGCACTAATTTTTGGTTGTATATATACAGTAGTAGGTAACTCTAATCGTACATTGGAATCTCATATAGACAAAAATATTTGAACTCATTCATCGTAATTCATTTTTGTAGGGAGATCATCGGAGGATCCAAAGGAGGCGCAGCACTGTGTCTGTGTGCAATGACGAGTAGTTTTCCGTTGGCTCTTCCGCGCGCCTTCTGACTCGGCTGGTAGCGCAACAGACGCGGCGCGCGGCAGCACTGTGCGTTAAGGGGAAGAGGACGCGCATAGAGTGGAACTGTGCACATGCGTCTCAACTCTGAAACCCATGTTCACGTACGCAAGTGCTTGCAGTGCCCGGACCGTTTTATTACTCGTGACGGGGTTGTTGCGATGCAACCACCTACGACCGTGTTTGGGGACACGCTGCTTTGAACTGATTTCGATACATCAGGGCAGAAATGGAGCCCGATGCATGGGGATGATCGATCGGCACTCGTGAGGATCGTAACGCGACGCAACAACCCAGCCATGCATACAGGCAGCAATGGTCGTCTTAGCTTGGCCTACCAAAAGAGAGGCAGCTGCTGTGCTTGCGGTACGACGACGTTCGCTTCTGTTGTTGCCCATTCGAGGGCCAAGCAGATGGATTCATTGCTCGTGACTCCTAGCTAGTTGTGGTACTTAGATCGCACCGATCAAATTTCTCTCGCATTGGATTGGACTTGGGGCGCGCGCTTGAGGAGTTATGGCTCGTGAGGATTGTAATATCGCGCAGCTACCAAATGCAAGCATAGGTCTACCTGCTGGTTGGGTTTTGACCGATCGGTCGAGTACCACAACAACTTGGTTTCCTGCCGGCCGGCCGGACCACGCAGATGACTTGGGCGAGTACTGGTGGACCAAAAGCATTTGCATGCATGCTCGATCCACGATCGATCTCCTCTCAGCTGGATACAGATCCACACCTGGAGCTCTGACGACAAACACGCGCAACGGGCTGGATTTTGAATCAACTGGGACAAATTTCCCGTTGTTACGATCGACGTACGTAAATACAGTCGCAGGGCGTAGTAACCTGCAGCCCCGATCGATGGTCTCTCTGTACGCACACAGCACAGGCAGGCAGGCAGGCAAGTAGCCAGACATGTAGAGATTACTCATCAGAGATGATTCAGAACTCAGATCAGCCGAACCTCTACAACCCGTGACGATGATAACGCGACGCAGCTAGCTGCCCGATCCGGCCTGGATCGGCTTACCTTCTAATTGTCGGGCTCGCGCCTCCGCATTCATTCATGCTTCTACTCCGTCTAGTAGGCTAGTGGAGTAGCTCGTTCGTACGTCCGCCAAATCATCAAGCCATGAGATCAGATTTTCGAACAACATTCCGACATAGACGTTGCAGCGCTATAAATTTACATTCCGACATACACGGCGCTAGCTCTGATAGATGGAGGCGCATCGAGTGCTCGTGACGGGCGTAATCTCGGTCGAGCTGGTTGGGTTCTGCAGTAGCAAGCAGCCCCCAAGGTTTAATTTGGACCAGGTGTGGGGTTTAGGGTTGTACTAGTTGTCCTGCTGCCGGGCTGGGCCAGACTGGGGCACGCTGACCTGCGTGACTCTGCACAACGACATATCCTGCTTGGTCCTCTGGCCCTGGAAGCGAGTGAAACCCACCTTGGGCGGTTGTGAGCCCCACGGCACGTGAGCAGCGTTGCCGTCTGCAAAATAAAACTTAAAAAATGCTTCGCAAAAAACCTTGGATCCTCCGACCACCCTACCTGCCCTTTATATCAAAACGCAGGCTCAAACAAATTACAATCAAATTACAATCATGCCTTTGTTCGGACAGTAGGAATAGTAAATGGTTCTGATACAAAATTGTAATTAAGCAATGTTTGGCTATCAGCCGTTGGATCCTGGTGAACCGTTATCTTGGATCTTGCCGCAGTTGGGCCACTGGCACAGCGCTTGGTGTGCAGCAAGATCCTCAGCGGCGCCTCGAAGCATGGTACCGGTCACTTGGAGCGGCACGTCAAATCGCACCGGCTGGCGAGTTCACAGGCGTCGGCGAGAATACAACAAAGATCTGCCATGTTATTGATGCACATGATTTAACGCTTGGTTTTGGGGAGTATCCCGCTGTTGTAGATTGAATTAGATCTTGTCATAATCCACAGTATCGTCCCGTTTCTAGGCAAACTACATCTAGGGATATGAAAAAACTAGCTAAAAAAATGCAAAAAGAAATAAAAGATGAGTTTGCGAACTGTACATTTTCAGTTTCATTAACATCTGATATCTGGAGCAAAAGAGCTAAGCAAGATTATCTAAATGTTGTAGCTCATTATGTGACCAATGATACTTGGGAACTAAAAAAGTGTCATTGGATTTGAATTAATGGACTGTAGATATACTGGTAGAGCAATTGCCAAAAAATATTGAATGTAGTGGAAGACTTTGGTCTCGAGAATAAGATGTTTGCAATAACTTTAGATAATGCTTCAAATAATACCAGCGCAATGACTGATCTCAGTCCCATACTTAGTGGTTATGCCTCATCACACCTTTTCCATCAACGTTGTGCATGACATATTATTAATCTTATTGCTAAATGTGCTTTAAAACATCTGTCCATAACCATTGAGAAAATAAGAGATGACATTGTTTTCTTAAATGCTTCTAATCCACGGCTAGCTGACTATAAGAGATGGTGTGATGCGGCTACATCAGCCAGTCATGTCTATAATGTAGACATGAGCATTGGAACTCCACATACATACAGGCCCGGTCCTGAGGGGGGGGGGGGGGCGCCCCGGACCCCCGAACCGAAGGGCCACCATCTAGGTATGCATATGCGAGTAGGGAGGAGTTTCGAGCTGCTATGGCCGCGCTATTAGAGACAGGTCTGAACTCTGAAGCTCTTTCGCCTGTGCGATTCATCAGGCTTCAAGGAGACGAAAGGAAACCGTCGTTCTAGTGGGCTGGAACTTGGGCCCTTCTGTTTAGTTAACATGAGCCTTTTGTCAATTTCTCTTTAAATTAGCCTGGACCTTTTTTTTTTGTTATCACGTGGTGATTAAGTGGGTAGGGACCGTGGGGGTAGACAATGGCTACATTAAACGTTCAGGGATTGTTGCACACTATCATGTTAATATTTGCCTAACAAAATTTTCCGTTTCAGTCCATGCTGATTTCGCTAAGTTAAGAAGGACAACACGTTGTAGTGTGATAAGCGCAGCCAGGGCACGTGTCGAGGGGTGATCTCGGCAAATCCCTGGTTTGTCTACCCCGGGTTGATTGAGGGGGAGAGAGATGGCGCGCTGGTGGTTCCGTCGGCTGACAAGCAAGGATTTACCCAGGTTCGGCCCCTCATGGTGAGGTAAAGACCTACATCCTGCTTGTCTGATCTTGTATTGATGGAGATATGAGATTACATGGTGGCCGCAAGGGCGATGGTATGAGACGTGGTCTCGCTAGGGCTATGCCTATCTGTGTGTCCCGTGGGGATCTGTCTATGGGGTGCCCCTGCCTGGCTTTATAAAGGGAGCCAGGTAGGGTTTACATGAGGTTCTTGTCTTGTACTTCAAGTTGTAGTTTGTTGGGCTTCATGGGCTCCAGGTGCTGGGCTGCATCGGGTACGCCAACGGTCGGGTGCCCGGAGGGTATGCCCACGTCAGCACGACATGGAGGATCTTAGAAGGCGGCAAGCAATAGTCTGGCACGACATGGAGTATAATTAAAGTCAGATCCTTCCGTCGAGAAGGAGGCATATGCCTAAGTAATTTATATTTTTATTTAACGCTATAAGTGTCGTGACATTTAATGTACACATATTTAAATTATTATTATGATATCTATATTAAGGGGCTCTGCGTTCTACTTTCGCCCCGGGCCCCCGAAATATCAGGACCGGCCCTGCATACATAATGATTAGAGATTTGATGCGTGATAGAGCTCAGTTTACCATGTATGACGTGGAGTGGCCACAGCAAATCTCAGGGTCGAGTACCCCAGGTTGATTGAGAGGGAGAAATGTTGGAGTGCTGGTAGTTACCACGACAAGCAAGACGATTTACCATGGTCCAGTCTCCCGGAGAATAATACCCTACTTCCAGCTTGTCTGTTATTGATAGATTGGAGGTATTACAATGGCGATCCCGGCAAAGGTTTCTCGATCGGCGGTCTGCGGTGCCCGGCCAGTTTTATTACTCGTGACGGGGCTGTTGCCGGTTCGGGTCGTTTGGGCCACTTTGATTTCGATCAGGGGAGGAATGGAGCCCGATGATGGGCACTCGTGAGGAGCATAATGCGGCGCAACAACCCAGCCATAGATCAATGGTCGTCTTGGCCTACCCAAAAGAGAAGCTCGGCACTGCTAGCTGCTTGGTAGGATTCGATGGATGGCCAGGCAGATGGATTCATTGCTCGTGACTCCTTGTTCCGTGTACTGTGAGGTCCATGCATGTATTGGCAGCAGCAGATCAAGCGAGCTAGCACTAGATCGATCGCATTGGACTTGGTTTGAGTTGAGGCCGGGTCAATATGCCATGTGACCTGCTTCTTGTTGCCGTTGCGGAGACGGAGACTACTTGAGATCGGTACGAGTTATGGCTCGTGAGGATCCTAATGTGCTGCAGCTACCGAATGCAAGCATAGGGTATAGTATAGCTGGTTGGGTTTGACCGATCGAGTACCACAACCTGGTTGCCTGCCGGACCACGCCCATAATGTTGGCGAGTATTGCTAGACAAAATGGACTTGCATCATCGATCGATCCATCTCCCCTCCAGAATCTACATACAGATCCACATTTACACCACCTGGAGCTCTGACGACAAGCACGCACAACGGGTTGGAGTTTGAATGAGCCGGCCGGGGCTGAATTTCCCGTTACGAAGAACTAAATACAGTAGCAGAGCGTCAGTTGCAGCCAGCCACCCGAGCTCTGCTAATCCGATGGTGTCTCTGTACGCAGGTAGACATGTAGTGGAGATCATTTTTTTTTTTTTTGCGAGCCAGTACAAGTGTATCACTCCAGCACCCTTACAGAACCATCCTCGAGATAAACGAAAATTACAACCAGGTCCTTAAGGATAAGGAAGACCACGGAAGCGAAGAAGACGTGCCGCCGGCGCGCCGCCGCCGCTCCTCCTCTGCACCCTTGGATCGGACGGAGTCCCATGGCGGTCGGGAAGTCGACGAACCTCGAACCCGAAGGGCCTCCACCTTGCGACGCCGCCGTCGCCTTCGATCTGGAGCTCCACACCTGCAACAAGCCAAAAGTCAACAACCGGAGCCGCCGCCTGCGAGCTCCGGCACGGGAAGAAGGCGCACGGCATCTCCGCTGAGATGCGAGCACCCGGAAGGAGGCGGAGAAGCGGCCGGGCTCCGCAGAGCCCCACCACCGGAGAAGACCACCGCCGCCATCAGAGATGATTCAGAATTCAGAGCAGCCGAACCGGCGTCTACAACCCTTGACGATGATAACGCAGCGACGCAGCTAGCTGCCCGATCCGTCTGTTAATTTGGCTTAGATTTGTCCATGTCTGATTTCGCATAAGTTTGCTGTCTTTCCTTGAGATGGTGAACACCCACGCAAGACGGCAAGAGTCTTTACACGTAACTACGACACGTATGAGGTACATAACGGGTCATATCAATTTTCTCGCAGATCAGTCTGGGTGGTGTAGTTGGTTATCACGTTAGTCTCACACACTAAAGGTCCCCAGTTCGAACCTGGGCTCAGACATTTCTATTTTTACTGTATTTTTTTTTATTTACATGTACAGTTGTACGACAAACCCATCTATCTTTACTTCCGAAAAAATCTGCTTCAAATTTCGAACAAAATTTGATAATGCTACACGGCATTGAGTAACCTGGCAACCTTGCAACATGCTGATGGAAAACCATGAAGGTGTACAGACTGCACATGATGCTTTATTCAGAGCGAGCCCAGTGTTCTGAAGAGAACAAAAGGGGGAAGCTGGAAACAAAGGAACATACATTCTTTGGCCAAAAGCAGAATATCATCATTACATTCCAAGGCACTTCAGAGGAAAAGGTTGCCACCTTCAATGGTTTATGCTTGGAACTCACAGGAGGCCACATGCCATAAGGCGGATAGAATCTAATTATTTCTCCATGCTCGGTCAAGTAGGCAGTTAGTTGTTCTTTGTACAATTGCTGTCCATATCTGTCAAAAAAAGAAACCGGCTGTGCTCTGCTCAGGCTGATGCGTGATTATCCCTCATACTATGCGGACACATCATAATTCATTTGTCCGTGAACCATCCAAATATCGTTGCCACATGGTTACCTTCAAACGGCAAAATAATAATCACAAGTTGCATACCATAATCGAGTTGAGTTCACCATCAGCTGCTCCACTGATAGACATTCCCTGGTCTCTGACGTCTATTAAGTAAGACAGGGAATCCTGAGTTACTACCTCACCTGGAATCAGCACAGGGATACCTGGTGGATATGGGCATATAAGCTCACCACAGATCTCGCCAACGCTGTCCTCAATGCACACACTCCTTTTCTTTGTAAAGAAGGCCTCTCTTGGAGTCAGCTTGACAGAGAACTTCCCAAATGGACTACAAACATAATTATGTTTTCTAAATCTGGATTGTTTTGTAGAGAAATATTTTTCTGATAGAAGCTTTGCAGAATGTACAAGCTTATCAACATCTTGCCTCCTGGTCCCTAAGTTGATGGCAAATGTCACTGCCTGTGTACCGACAAGCTCAGATACGATTTGATGCTCTTTGAACAAAATGTCATCTGCTTCGTATCCAGATAAATGTAGATCTGAAGCACTTAGTGTGATACGCAAAGGATCAATGCCAGGGAAGTCAGAAGCAAAGCACGACAAGTCCAGTACAGATATCCCTGGGATTATCCTCAGCTGGTCTTGTGTTTCTAAAGATATAGCCACTGGTTCATAAAAATATTTCGTGTTCTCGCTCAGCTGAGCTCTTGCAGCATCTAAAGAAGACAGTAGGAGGTAACTTGGGCTCGAGCTCTGGAGCAACTGGAGGCATTGGCTCACTTTATCTGCATTGACGAGACCTCCAGCCATGTGAAGCATTGAGGACTGTGTGAGCGAGCTCAGAACCTTGTGCGTGGATTGCACAGCCAGATCAGCACCTTGCTCAATCGCTGTGCTTGGAAAACTGTCATGGAACCTGAAGTGCGCGCCATGTGCCTCGTCAACTATAACTGGAATGTGTAATGGATGACAAACATCGACGATACCTTGCACATTGTTGCATATGCCGTGATAGGTCGGTGAAGTAACAAGAACGGCACCTATTTTCTTCCCATCCTTCTCAAGCTCCTTCAGTGCTTTTCCCACCTGTGCAGGCGTGATACCACCAGCAATGTCCCACCCGGAATTGTACTCTGGTACTATATACTTAGGCACTGCACCAGACAGAACCAGTGCAGAGATCACTGAAATGTGACAGTTTCGAGGTATAATGAGGTAGTCACCGGGGGAGCAGGTAGCCATCACTGCGGCCTGGATTCCACAGGTACTTCCGTTGACCAGGAACCATGTTTTAGATGATCCAAATAGATCAGCTGCCCGGTTCTGTGCATCTAAAATCACACTCTTAGGGTAGAAGAGGTCATCAAGCTCAGGTAGCTCAGGCAAATCATGCGAAAACGCTCCCACGCCAATAAGGTTCGACAAGGAAGACGGAGCAGATTTCCCTCTGTTGTGTCCAGGGAAGTGAAAGCTGGACACGTCTTGAGCTGCAGTTGATTTCAGTGCCTGAACCAGAGGGGCGGCACAATCTTGGACAGCTACTGAAGATTCAGTTACTGTAGCTCCAGTTTCAGATATTCGTGGCGTGTTCTGTGAAGTGCCACAATGCGCCATGACATGTCGCCGGGGCGATTCCTGCAAGACTAAGAAGCATTGGAGCCGGCACATTGAATAAAAGATGGGAAGCAGAAAATACGCTTCATTTATCAGCTACTGCCTATCGATCAAAGACTGCAAAGTAGATGTTTGATGTTCTTATCATGACCTACCTATGCAATGCAAACTGGAAAGCATCTTCATTTGGGTAGTAGTGTTCGAACAAGTCGAAGCAAGTCTAACTCTCATTGTTTTGGCACAAATCGGAATAAGGAAACAACGTTTCAGGGAAACGGTGAACCCTTGGCATAATGCACAGAGTCCAGGTGTGCACATGGAGTACATAAAGATTCAGGCGAGACTGGAACATAACAGATGCAGCTTAAGCAAATAGCCTGAAACCATCATCGGGTTGCTTGAGATTCAGGGCCATAATCTAGTTTCGTGTGTACTTCAGTACCCAAATTCCAATATACCTAATAAATATATGCACTGTATTGCTGTGCTGGCAATTCGACGAACAGGTTGCGGGCACTAGAGTAGCAGGACGCCGGTACTTCCAACGAGCCCATGGGAAAAGCAGCGAGACGAAAACCATTGCCGAGCAAGTGATCAAGGAAGGTGGAGTTACCGTGCGTAGAGGTCGAGACGCGCGCTGGGAGCAGAGGGCCGGAAGAGGTGGTATGCTGCTGCTGAGAGGACGATGGGGAAGAAGCATGGCTGCGGTTGAAGAAGCGAGTGGGGGAGGAGTCAGGAGTGTAATCGCTTCTACTCTGCTGTATATGGGCCGGCTGGAAGCAGTCTTTGGGCCACAGCTGAAGCAGAAGAGTCTATTTACGCCATCGGGACTGGGCCAGACTAGAAACGAACTGGTCAGGGTATGGGAATTAGATTTTTTTTAGAGAAATTCACCCTCAATTTTTTAGAGTAATTTTTTTATGGGTGCAACAGGTTAATTGTGGAATCGGACTGTTTAGAGGTGGTGACGATTATGCAAGATGGAGGAAACTCACTAGGTGCAGCGGCGGCAATTTATGAGGAGTGCTCGTTCCTGTGTCGTAGTTTCACTTTTGTGTCTTTCAAACACTGCCCTAGGGAGGCTAATAGAGCGGCAGATATTCTAGCTAGCTTAGATGAGGTTAATTATGCTGTATGGCATTCTGATCCTCCCATTTGTGTGCGCTCTGTAATTACAGATGATTAACGATTGTGAATGCTTAAAGGCGGCAAGTTTCAGACGCACTCTTTCCCTAACCAGGGTACCGAAAGGGACTGGCAGGGTTTTAATGAGGCGGCTTGCTGACCTAATATATGTGGTGAAAAATTTCAAAAAGAAGTTGATCTTTAAGTGGAATCCGGTTCTTTCACTTGAAACTTTTATTAGGATTGTACAAATTATTTTTTTTTTGGATAATTTTGGGATCGAGCATGGACTCACCTACACCACAACGTTTTTTAAGTTTCTCTTTTTATTTCTCCTAGACTAAAAAAACATACAATCTTCAAACCAGCGGTAGATAAAGTTTATTTTTGCAATGTCAGTATTTAATAAAAATATTAAAATAAAATAATTATATTTATTTATACTGTATCAAAAAATCTAAATTATTTTCTACATATTCTAGCTCTAATCTTTCAATGACTAGCAAAGTTGAAAGTTCATTTCTTGTTTTATTCAAGATAAAATAACAAAGGTAAGTTAATGAGCTAGCACATATCTTGATGCACGAATTGACAACAATGATAGTAGTGTCAGATTTGCACGTGCTTTGGAAATACATGTTCTTTTTCGTTGTGCTCGTCAACTTAGAGTGAGCGTGGATAATATTCGCCACATAAACATAAAATCAATAAATAAAGTAACATTTATAATCTGCGGGTACCTGAAGCTCATCTTTCTTAGATGAGTCTCGTGGCACTTTCTCTTCTTCCTCTTCTACCGCAATTATTGTGTCGTTATCGGTGAATGGATGAATGAGGCGGATGCATTTGGATCATTTCGTTACTATATCATGAAAGCAAATGAAACACTTGGTTTAAATAGCATGAGGATGGTCTTTCGGAAGACAAGAAAGAAGGTCAACACACACTCAGATCTAGCACATCAGTTAGAATAAAAATACAAGAGGAATTGTTTAAATTTCTTTTGATTATGACTTGCTACGCTTGGTATAAGCGGAGATTCATTACCAATCATTATATAAGAGGAGTATGTATGTGTTCTTAGCGTCCAGGAATCCTGGAGCACAGACACTCTTCTTTCCTCCATGCTCCATCGGCTACTCGTTTGGGGTTGGAATAAAGCACGAAATTTATGAAAACCATTCGCCAGACAATCTTGAGAAAAAAGGACGTTGACCGAGCGCGAGGAAAGGCGGACGGTGGATTCCGACGGCGATAGTAGTGTGAGATACCTAGTCAACTATAGTACTGGGAGACATTGCCTAAGAATAGAAATTTCACCCAACATCATGCATGGGCATTTTGGTAAGACGCCTCAGTAGCACTGAAACACGACACACGAGTGAGTAGGTAATGGCAGTGAACGGGCGACCACCAAGCAAAATCTTTATAACGCTAAATATATGCAAACGATGATCCGTTGATCCTTATCCATAATACAAATTCTATTTTATATCAAAATATAATTTGTGAAACTTCTGAGAATTGGTTTAGTTTTCCCTACCAAACTTTATCGCATGACTACCATTTATAACAACCTGTCCTCATATCTATCCCTTTATATACTAGGCATGCACATCAACAATATCTGGCTATTAGTATGGAGTATACACACATGTCCGCCCTATGATCTGTAACTTTTTATGGCATGAACAATGTTGGACAGGGCGTACCAAGACGGATTTATGCACTGGGTACTGTTGGAGTTTCTTGCTTACAGGCATGTAAGAAAACGAGGACAGAAGTAGTCGCATACTAGACTATTGTACCTGTAATCTAAGAGGGAGCACGTGGCGATGGAAGAGGGCTACGATGTCCGACCCAATGACACTGCCAGTTGCCGCTTGCCAAAGAGGATGGCCGCGCACAATGCAGCCGGTAAGGCTCATACTTCAGTTACCTCCCATTGTGCACCTCTGTACAAAGCACACGACGAGAAGTACAACAGCAAAACCATAAGGATCACTATTTTCTACATGTATCAGAGATTTTTAACAGCTTTCGCATCGTCCACTGCCTCCGAGGAGACCAACCTTTTCTCCTTGGGTGGGCGGAACCCGGTCTCGAAGATCAGATCGGCTCTTTCGATTAATCAGATCCAATTAAAAAAATATCCGATTTTTATAGGTTAGATTCAATTTAGCCACAAAATAAATCTTTAAATCTTTGCAATCCTCCTCCGCATAAATCATTCGTGCACGGCAACACGCTCGGCATAAAACACGTTTTTTTTGTGTGGAGAATAGAGAGCTTTGAATTACAGAGAAACATCGGTGTACAAGTCGTTCGTTACAAGCTCTCTGATAGAGGGTGGGATGTCATCTAAGATGACTCGATCTCCATGGGGTGTGCTAGTTTTGCTAGCCCATGAGCAACTTTGTTTGCTTCTCTCCTCGCGGTGACAACCAAGCAGCAATGTAGCTTTTGAATCAAACATTTAGCCTCTTCATAGTAAATCCACAGGGCAGATTTTTTAAAAATGTTTTACTATTTTTTAAATTTCGTTTAATATAACAGGAGCATATGAGTTCGGGAGTCAAAGTGAATTTCTGATAAAAACACGGCTGTTTTATCCTTATTAGTAACAACACGTCCTCACTCTTAGTCGTTTCGTCACTCGATCCCAAGAATAAAAGGAGACATGAACCTACTATCGAACATATACTCCCCTCTTAAAGACCCATACAACTACTTGGCCAAAGAAATCATATAAACTGGAGAGCATGTAGGAACGTAAATAAAGCAATCTAACATATAAGATAACATGAACAATCTGAACATAACACACATTCATCATATCCCAGTAAACACAACAATAAGAATTACATCATATCGATCTCGATCATGTAGGGCAGCTCAAGAGAACATTGTATTGAAGCACAAGGAGAAGAGACTACCATCTAGCTACTGCCATGGACCCGTAGTCAAAGAATGATTACTCCCGCATCGTCATGGTACCGCCAATGGTTGTGTAGAGGCCTCCGATGATGGTTTCCCCCTCCGACATGGTGCCGGAAAGGAACTCCAGAATCCCTCCGATCAAGTTTTCGCCACGACGGCGGCTCTGTCTCTGTTTCGTGGAAATGTTTGCCATCCCCATGTTTTTAGGGTTAATATGTATTTATTGGCGAAAGAGGTGAAAGGGGGGAGAGCCGAGGCATGGCCGTGGTGGGGCCCATGACTCCCTCCTGGGCTGCGTCCAGCGGCCGCATGGCAGCTCCCTCTGCCTCCTGGCTTGGCCCTTCTGGCTCGTGGGTCAATGCTTCCGATAAAAAATCTCCGTAAATTATCGTCCAATTCCAAGAATATTTTCTTACTAGGTTTTTTCTGAAAACAAAAACAACAGAAAACAGGAACCGACACTGCGCATCTTGTTAATAGGCTAGTTCATAAAAAATGCCACCAAATGATATAAAATCATGATATAAGTATGTAACAATGATATAAAATAGCATGAAACAATCAAAAATTACAGATAATTTCTGGACGTATCGATACGCCAAGTGTATATGCAAGTGTTGGAGGGATTCCGATGCTCCAAAGCGCCGTCTCGGGCCAAATCCTGAATCATGGATCCAGGGTTGTTTATCCCTTTGATCGGCCTCAAACAACGATTGACCAATAGAATTTTATCTTTGTTTGTGTAAGACTGTGTCATAGGAACATGGAAAACCAACTTCGAGACCAAGGTCACAGAAGATTAATTCCCTCCGGTTCAACTCAATTGAGGGAGTCCTGCTAAGTTCCTAAGGAAGTGGTAGCGCAGGTCTGTGAAGCGGATCAGACAAGCAAATGAACGGAGAAAATGCCGTTGAACCGCCGATCCGACCGGATTGTATTGACACACCGCTAGTACCAAACGTGTGCAAAGGAGTGGGATTCGAACCTAGCACTTGAGTGCTCACGTGTTGAGCTTGTATCCAGCGCACAACCATCAGGTCCATGCCTTATTCGAGTACAAAGGTAACAAGTGATAATTATTGTCTGCTTAATTAATTGGCTACATTAGTAAATAAATTCTGTTTATTTATTATTGATCCACGAACCAACGATTGGACCAGTGAACATATGAACTGACCGTCCCACCGGTTCGGTCACCGGTCCGATATTTTGAACTATGCGCTCCAGTCATCGATCTGTGTGACTCCCTCTGATTGGTTTTAAATATAAGATTTGTATTTAAATATGTCAATAGTTGTGTTCAAGATTTGCAACGGAGATGTTGTACGCACCAATGCTTAATACATGTACTAAGCAGAAGCGAAATTGATATGTTCAAACAATGAGGCAGGAAAAATAGGTAGCGGAGAGAAATCGCTACATCTTTTTAATGAATTCGCCGAATGTGGGGGAGTTAATAGAGAATGATGTGTCTAGTTGTAATACAATTGTATGGTTGTGAAATAATACAATTGGTGGTAAATATTTTGTGTGGATAATCCAGACTATTTTGTTGCAACTGTAATCTTTATAACATGTTTTACTCCGTGAAACAACATAAGAGGAACACAAATCAATCCCCACTACATTTCCAAGTAACTAATTCAAAACGACAAGATGGGAGATAAATGGGCCACCAATTCTTGCAACTGAGATTTGTATTTACTTATGTGTCAATAATTACGTCGAAGACTTGCAATGGAGATGTTGTACGCACCCATGCTTAATACATGTACTAAATAGAAATGAAATCGATATGCTTCAAGAATGAGGGAAGAAAAAGGTAGCGGAGGAACTTGTACATTTTTCTCACGACTTTGCTGAATGTGGGGGGAGTTAATAGAAGATGATGTGCCCGATTTTTTAGGCATGGTATAGAGTATAATTGTATGGTCGTATGTATGAGTTCGTATGCATCGATCAAATATGTGACATGCATGAGACATGTTCATATAATAACTTGTACGAGGCAGCCAGACCACATCCATGGTATTGATTTCATTTTTTATGAAGCTGCAATTTGAGAAACCTTAGGACAATTGACACAAACATTATCCACCATACCTTACACCATCAGTATCAGTTAAAGCAACATGTGCTCCTGTCTATCCTTCAATATATACACAAGACACATCTATCTATTAGCATATATACACATCCACCATACTACTTGTATCATCGAGCAAAAATGATATAGATGGCACAAGTGTTACAAAGCGTGTGCCAAGATGCACGGATGTAAAGAGATATCTGGTGTAACAAGTATCCAATAAATCTCTGGAAATTGTAGGCATTGGGAATGAGCTAGCTAACTTGCGTAGTTGCTTGGGCAAGGGGAGCACTAAACTTGGGGCGACGTGAGGCCAAACGACCCATCTGCCCTCTATGGGCATATGGATTCAGAGCCAAAGTAGCGGTGTCCGGGGGCGTGAAGCAGGCCAGGTGGATAAGCGTAGCGAGGACATTCTCGTGATTTCCTGGCGCATTCTGCTTCAAGGTACATTGTGGGTGCCTTAAGCTTATTTTTAGGGAAACAACCTTAACCGAGTTTGAATTTTTTTCCCATCTCCTGTGCCTTACTTTGTCTACTCTTCGCCACTGGTGTACGGGGTTTAATTGCGGAATAAATATATACGTGTAATTTGTTGAAGATTTTCTACGGGTTGGATCAAATTCGATCAGATCCAAGTTTCTATGTTTCGCCGATTATAATACTATCTGGATTCATTTATCCATTTAAGTGTAGATTAAGTTCGTTTATAGAGGTAAGAGAGTTCATGAGATTTTGACGGGGCGAGTGGCGTACTTGTCACCTGAAGTCAAACTTAATTAGAACCACGGGCTCTTTCAAAATGTTGAGAGGAAAACCTGACATATTGAAAAAGTTCATGAACCTAACCGTAACTACTGAACAAGCTTTTACACATTGTTACTACCCAACCTGAGAGCCTCATTAAATTGCACAAAGCCTCCCCTGCAATGTTGTGTCTCGCCCGTTGCCGGCATGATTGGCGTGAGGCCCTCGACCTTGCCTGAACTGAAACAGAAGGGAACACCGATGGAGTTTTGTTTTCTAATCCAAAGCTCAGTCATAAATTAAGCATCCTTCAGTTACAGCTCACCACACTCACGCGCTTTCAAATCACGCACACACACTGTCGATTAGCTAAAGGTGCGCCTTCGTCAGTCGTGGCATGTTGCAAGGATCATTCGTGGGAGGAAGTTACAGCAGAAGTGCTCCAGAGGTCACGCTGACATGTGTTGCTCGCTTACAATCTTGCTATTCATATGGAAAGAGTTTGTTCAGTAATTTCACAAGAGTAGCTTTGGTGTCAGAAGATTAGTCCATTTGTGATTTCGCATAGTCAAGTTACTGCTTTTCCTCGAGAAACGTGAACGCCCACGAAATAGGATTATACAGAACTACGTATGAAGTACATAATGGTTCATATCAGTTTTCTCGCATATTAGTATACGGGTGGCGTAGTTGGTTATCACGTTAGCCTCACACACTAAGAGCATCCTTAGCAGATTCCGGAAAAGCATGCATTGTAAAACTGGTATCGGGTACCCCGAAAACTGTTTTGTGGTACTACGCTGGCTCGGCCGGAACAGATTCATGAAAATCATACCGTAAAACCACCGTAAAAGGATTTAGCTCGAATTTATGATTTTAAATAATAAATCTCAATACAATAACAATATAAGTCAAATTTAATAATGTTTTAGCATCATACAATACAATAATGATCCAAATTATAACAAATTGTTCAAATACAAATAATTAAACTAGTAAAAAAATTTGTTCGGAATGGCAAAAATGGTTCAAATCACACCTGATACACATAAGATAATCACCACTTATATAAAAAGGGAGAGAAGGTGGGGATTCAAATGATCTTGATCGTTAAAATTACATCCAACGGTACATGTTGCACCCACGTTTACCGGTAAAACAGTGCCGACTCCCGCATCGCTCATCATCCCGAAGGCAACGCCCGCACATCAATTTTTTCCATCGCGAGCCGCCGTACGCCCGGACAACGCGAGCGCCTGCACGCCGCCTCTCTGCGCGAGCCTCCAAGCTGCCTCCCCGAGCGAGCCACGCACGGCCGTCGTCAGCCGCCGGCCCGTGCTTCCACGCCGCCTCCCCGAGCGATGCATGCCCGGCCATCGTCAGCCGCCGGACCGCGCTTACACGCTGCCTCCCTGTTGCATCCAGACGGCCTCCCCGCCGGATCCACGCCTTCGTCAGCATGAACCGGCGCCAGACGACACCTTCGCCGCTTCCCTGTTGCATCCAGACGGCCTCCCCGCCGGACCCACGCCTTCGTCAGCATGAACCGGCGCCAGACGACACCTTCGCCGCCTCCCTGTTGCATCCAGACGGCCTCCCCGCCGGATCCACGCCTTCGTCAGCATGAACCGGCGCCAGACGACACCTTCGCGAGATCATCCACAATGCCGGCGCGAAAGCCTGGCCGCGGCCGCCGTGACGTCTCCTGCACCCGTCGGCCGCCCACAGCTCGACTTTCTTCAAGTGGACGTCTTCCTCTGCATCTTTAGCTGTACCAAATGCTGCAAATCTGCAACATGCATCTCTACAATCTAGCGACAGCAACAGGTCTCTGAACAAACTAGCGAAAATTTGTTGCATTTTCCTTAATCGTGAAATTCTAAATGCAAGATTCTAAACACTTGCAGACTTTTGCATGACAAAGGGTCGTGATTAATCGGGCTCTTTCTTTGGCTGGAGGCAATGGCCTGCATTTGAACGGAACAAATGGCTTTTAGTCATGAAATTTTAGAAGATAACAACTGTAATTAGAATGCCATGACAATTTAATTTGTTCTTGTAAGAGAATTGTTTGAAGAAGTTCGATGGAGTTTCAGTAGTGCAGACATCTTGCACGTATGTGGCGTTCAATTCAATTATTTTCGTTCTTTGCGCTTGATTTCAACTGTTTCTTACCGTGAGTCCGTGAACTGAAGAAGCATAATTTTTAGTGTACTTTATTATAGCTCAAAGTTTTAGATTAGTATAATGCATACTTACGTGGCATATGTCAGCCTATTCCTTCAGCGTAAACGCTTACATCTGATCTTCACCAGTACACGTTGTACTGATGTTTAAGATTTATTTTTCATTGGTACAGCTTCTTTTTTCTAAATCATTATTTTACGAGAACCTCAAGCACTTTATCCCTCTATATTTGTTGATAACTGACAACTTCATGCCACTAGATTGGTTGTGCAAGAGATGCTGCAGCTAGCCAAAATACAGCCCAATGGAACATTCACAACTACAAAAAACAATATTTTAATATTGGTTGGACTGCCCTTTTCTCACTTAATTACAGGGTTACAAATTTGAAGTTATATTTTCATGGTGAAACACTACTTGAACCTGGGACGCCAGACCATTAAAGCTGGCCTTGGGAAAAGATTCCAGTTACAAAATGAACTTCTTGACTTACAAGTATTTATCTTAAATTAAGACTGAATTTTTATTTTGTTGGTCTGAAAGGTATGGTAGGTACAGGTTTGCTCACAACTTCTACACCATAATACTACCTCCGATCCATATTAGTGGGCACAATTTTGTCTAGATACACATGTATCTAGTCTAAATACTTAACTAGATACATATGAATTTAGACAAATCTATACCCACTAATATGGATCGGAGGGAGTACTATATGTTTGTCCACTAGATTCGTGTCCCAGCTCATGCATATTAGAACATATTGTTTGTAGCAGTATTCCATGGATGATCGCTAGCCGTATTATAAAAAATTATAAGTAAAGGTAATACTAGGGACTTACCTTATTTTTCCTTTTCCAATTAAACTAATTCGTAGGATTTAGCTTTTTTTCCATTGACGCTAGAGATGTTCAGAAAAGAGTGATGTTCTGTTATCTTATATATCTCCATCAAACTACAATTGAGTTGTAGTTATCTGATAGCCACTCATGTTCATGTATGCTATTGACAACATTTTTCCTGCGGGCATTTCCCATGAAAGAACAAGCTGCAAATATTGCTTGTTCTGAGCATGCCAAGCAAGAAATGTATTTTTTTGCTGACATCGCCTATAAATGGGTAAGCTGATATTATCTGAACACACATCATTATATAGACATTTATCTCGCGCATGAAACGTGCATGTGCACATGCTTGATTACTAGTATTAATAAAATGGGAGAGTACGTCCCATACAATTGTCACGGATGTTTAATGAGATCATCAAGAAACTGGGAGTGTCAGGCCTTGTCCTCAATCTACTGGTAGGTCTCTTGGATCATGTCTGGTTCCTGCTAGGTTTGACACGGTAATCAACACTGTCACATAAAAACTTCAAGTCTAGATATCTCATCCTTTAAGATCATGTTGTGTAGAACCACACAACATGAAATTTCAATTAATAGTTTGTGGTGTGCAAGAGGATAGTGTACCTGGACGCGCAGACATCCATGTGTAGGGCAGCATCTATTGGCGAATTAGGGTTTAGGCGGAAACGATGCCTCCGTTGGGAGGCTCGGGTACGTGTTATATAGAGCTCAGGAAAAGCCCCTGGCGTGGCGTACAAGATATTGTGTATATATGGTGGAGTACTACTCCATACATATATATCACGTATTACATGTTTAACAGCCCCCCTTAATCTAAACTCTTACAAAGATTTAGATTACGCTTAAATTCCTCTAGACTTCTCACAGAAAGTGGTTTAGTAAAACCATCAGCTACTTGATCCTTACTAGAAATGAACTTAACTTCTAAAAGTTTGTTTGCTACTCTCTCTCGAACAAAATGGAAGTCTATCTCTATATGTTTAGTACGTGCATGAAACACAGGATTTGCTGACAAGTATGTAGCACCTATATTGTCACACCAAAGACATGGTTTTTCTTTTAATTGTACACCAAGTTCCTTAAGAAGAGCTTCAACCCATACCAATTCTGTTGCAGCATTAGCAAGTGATTTGTACTCAGCTTCAGTACTGGAGCGGGATACCGTGGCTTGTTTGCGAGCACTCCAAGAAATCAAATTCGGTCCAAAGAAGACAGCAAACCCTCCGGTGGACCTTCTGTCATCCGGGCAACCAGCCCAGTCAGCATCTGAAAGAGCACTCAACAGTGTAGAAGATGAGTGAACAAATGTGATGCCAACGTTTAGTGTGTGTTGGACATATCTCAATATTCTTTTAGCAGCTGTCCAATGAGTGGTTGTGGGTGCATGAAGATATTGACAAACTTTGTTAACTAAGAAGGATAAATCAGGCCGTGTAAGAGTCAAGTATTGGAGAGCGCCAACAATGCTTCTATACTGTGTACTGTCTTCGGGACCAAGAAGTGTTCCTTCATGCAAAGATAGTGGCTCGGTGGGAGAGAGTGGTGTAGGTGCAGGCTTGCAGTTTTTCATACCAACCCGAGCTAACAAATCTGTTGCATATTTTTCCTGTGTCAACAATAATCCATCCTGTATTTTCTTAACCTCAATACCCAAGAAATAATGTAGGTCACCAAGATCCTTGATAGCAAAATGTTCATTGAGATCATGCAGAAGAGCAGTAATGGCTTTATCGGAGGAGCTTGTGACTATAATATCATCAACATATAGATTAGGACAAACATGATGATACCTGACTTATGATATATGAACAGAGAAGTGTCAGCCTTTGACGGAACAAAGCCAAGATCATGCAACTTTGAGCTAAGCCGAGAATACCAAGCTCGTGGAGCTTGCTTCAATCCATATAAAGCTTTATCAAGTTTGCAAATATGATGAGGGGCATTAGGATTTTCAAAACCTGGAGGTTGTCTCATATACACCTCTTCTTCCAGAACACCATGTAAAAACGCGTTCTTGACATCTAGCTGCTGTAAACACCATCCTCGAGAGACTGCAACTGCTAAGACAAGTCTAACGGTTGCAGCTTTAACAACATGACTAAAAGTATCTTCATAGTCTATGCCATACCTTTGTTTGAATCCTTTAGCAACAAGACGTGCTTTATACCTATCAATTGTACCATCTGCATTTTTCTTTATACGGTAAACCCACTTACAGTCAATCAGATTTCTGTTTGTGCTGGGAGGAACAAGATGCCAGGTTTTATTTTGGAGCAAAGCACTATACTCTTCCTCCATTGCTTTGCGCCACTTGGGATCATCAAGAGCGTCAGAAAGAGAGCACGGTTCGCCTGCAGATGCAAGCATACCATATTTGATAGTACCATCAGTATATGTAATTTTGTTCCCATGGGTGTCATACCTGAGAGTACCTTCTGTGTATTTTTTTCGGATTTTGAATTCCTTTCTGCAAGCGTGTACGTACTCCAGGCACAGGAGCAGCTACAGACGGAGAGGGCACATGAGATCCACCAGGCGCAGACGAATCCGCATCGGATCGGGTGCCAGGCGTCTGGCCATCGGGAGCATGGGCAGCTTCGTCTCGTGCATGGGACCGCTCGGGAGTCTCACCGGCGTCATCATGGTGCATGGGGATGTTGGACGGCGTGGCCGTCTCGGATTGGTGCGGAGACGAGGACGTCGACAGTGCGGGGCCAGGCACGGCGCTGTCGGGTGATGTGGGCGGCGTTGACTGGCACGGAGAGAGACACGGAGAGGCATCTCCTGCAGGAGGATCAGGTGCAGAGGAATCCACGCCGGGATCCGTGCGCTCGCGATCCGAGACCACAGCACCTGAATCAGCCTCGGAGGCAGTGTCGCTGTTGTCTGTTTCTGAACTTGATTCAGCATGCGTTTGAGCACTATTTTGGCTCATTTCTTCACTGTTTTGCTCCAAATTTTCATCTTCTTCACCAGGAATTCCCTGACCCGGATTAGTAACATGAACAACAGGTAAAGGCATATGATCATCAATATTTGCATCCCCTCACGCGATGATGTATGTGTGGTAGTGGGGAGAAGAAGAATTTGTTGGCGTAGTAGGGCACCGGCATTTTTATGCATAGAAGCAAAAGGGAAAACATGTTCATCGAAAACAACATAACGGGAGATATAAACACGGCCGGTGGATGGCTCAAGACATTTAACTCCCTTTTGACGTGGACTATACCCCAAAAAGACACATCGCGTAGATTGAAAAGCAAGTTTACGTTTGTTGTAAGGACGAAGGTTAGGCCAACATGCACAACCAAAAATGCGAAGAGAATCATAATTTGGTTTTGTTTGGAGAAGGCGTTCAACAGGGGACTCAAAATTTATGACTTTGCTAGGAAGCAAGTTTATGAGAAAGGTGGCTGTGAGGAAAGCTTTGTCCCAAAACTTAAGTGGCATAGATGCATGCGCAAGTAAAGCTAAACCAACTTCAACAATGTGACGATGTTTGCGTTCAGCTGAGCCATTTTGCTGATGAGCATGAGGACATGAGACATGATGAGTAATGCCAATTTTTTGAAAGAAACCATTCAATTTTTCATATTCACCACCCCAATCCGTTTGCATGGTTATGATTTTTCGATCAAATTTGCGCTCAACAAGTTGCTGGAAATTGAGAAAAACTTGATAAACATCATAACGCTTTTTAAGCAAATAAATCCAAGTAAACTTGCTGAAATCATCAATGAAGCTTACATAATAAGTGTGCTTGCCAACAGAGGCTGGGGCAGGACCCCATACATCAGAAAATACTTGTTCCAATGGAACAGTAGAGATACTAGTAGAGACAGGATATGACAATTGGTGGCTCTTAGCTAGTTGACAAGAATCACAAATGTAAGGGTTTATTTCTGGAGAATAAGCTAAACCATGTTTTCTAAGAACTTGTTGAACTACGAATGATGAAGGATGCCCTAAACGACGATGCCATGTAGATGAAGACGGCTTTATTGAGAGAAAAGCATGCTTGGACGACCCGAAGAAAATGGCACTAGGGGGTAGAGGCCACCGTGACATGGCCCCTTAAACAGAATTCTCCTTGTTGCCTCGTCCTTGATAAAAAAGAAAGAGGCATGAAACTCAATGAATACATCGTTATCAAGGGCAAGTTTATGAATTGACAAAAGATTCTTAGAAGCATTAGGAACATGTAGAACATTGTTTAGATGTAATGATGCATGAGGGGTTTGCAAAATTGAATGACCAATATGGCTTATGGGCATACCTTGACCGTTGGCAGTTTGCACACGGTCACGACCGTTGTATTTGTCGTGGGTGGAGAGCTTGTTGAGGGCACCAGTGATGTGATCCGTAGCCCCTGTGTCAGAATACCAGTTGGTATCAACACCATACGACGCCATGTGTGCAACCTTCTCTTCACGATCACTGTCGCTGTCGGAGTCGTTGTCGTTTTGATAGCGCCACCAACAGTCAGAGCCAGGGTGGCCGTGGATCTTGCAAATCTGGCAAGTTACATCCACGAAGGGCGTAGGAGCACGGTCACGACGGCGGTCATCACGTCGCCCATCATTGCGACGGCGACGATCACCACCATCACGCCGACCACCATCATCTCGGCGTCCTCCATCGCGGCGACCTCCATCACGACGGCCGCCGTTATCATGGTGCCGTCCTTGTCCTTCATCATCACGGTAGCGTCCATCGACGCGGTCGCTGCGGTGACCACGGTCACCACGGTCGCCACGATCTCCGCGCGTGTCCCGGCGTCCACGATCACCGCCTCCAGGAGGGCGCATGTCACGATTGTTGCGGCGATCTTGATTGTAGTTGCCGCGCTGGATCACATTGGCGGAGGAGGTGAAGGAGCCCGAGGCCGATCCCTGGCCGGTCTCGGTCAGCATGACCTGACTAATGTCATGGGCGAGATCTGCCCGAAGAGATCATCAAGTGTAGTTCCTGGGTTGGCGTTGGCGGAGGCGATGATGGAGTCGTAGGAGCCGTCGAGCCCGTTGAGAATATACCCAACAAGCTCATCTTCCTCCACTGGTTTGCCCGCCCCCGCAAGCTCGGATGCAAAGCCCTTCATCTCGGCGAAGTAGGCGGCGGCGGTGAGATCGTTCTTCTTGGTGGAGTTGAGAGACCCACGGAGGCTGTTGATTCTAGAACGAGAATTAGATGAAAACATGCTTGATATAACACCCCATACCTCAGCGGTTGTCTCGAGCCCAACGACGTGAGCAAGGACCTCCGGCGAGAAGGAGTTCAGGAGGTAGGTCATCACGGCTGCATCTCGAGCAACCCATGCGGCATAGGCCGGGTTAGGGCTTCTGATCTTCCTTCCTTTCTCATCTTCGTTTCCAGGACTTGCGGCGGGGCGGCATCAGTTGCCGTCAAGCAGTCCGGTGGCTTGGGCGCTGCGAAGCGCCGGGGCAACCAAGGTCTTCCAGAACAAGAAGTTCCCTCGGTTGAGCTTCTCAGAGGGAGGTGAGCCAGCGGATTGGCCAGGGCACCCATTGTTGTCGATGTCGATCCCATTGAAGAACGGGGAGATTTTGGCCTTGTAGATTGTGGGTTTTCTTTTGGTTTTTGGATCTGTAGGTCATGGTTTTGGTTGTGTGTCGTAGGTTTTTGGATCTGTAGGTCGTGGTTTTGGTTGTGTGTCGTAGGTCTTTGCTTGGATCGTGAGGTTTTTGGGTTGTAGATCGTAGGTTTTGGCTTGAGGCGGCGGCGGCAGGGAAGGCTGCGGCAGCGGCGGTGATTTGATCTCGAACGGCGGCTAGGTCATGGAGAAGAGGGGCTCTGATACCATATTGGCGAATTAGGGTTTAGGCGGAAACGATGCCTCCGTTGGGAGGCTCGGGTACGTGTTATATAGAGCTCAGGAAAAGCCCCTGGCGTGGCGTACAAGATATTGTGTATATACGGTGGAGTACTACTCCATACATATATCATGTATTACATGTTTAACAACATCGACAACCTCTTCATTCTCGGCACCGACTGCTTCTACGCCGTCAAGGACTGTGAGAAGACGTGGGCCCACACGACGCAGCACAAGATTGGCTACTGCCACCAGCAGCATGAGGCGGCGTGGCTGCTGTTTTAGCTAACTTTTGTCGGACTGAAACTGAGGCCAGTTACCGGAGGCTTGGGCCGTTTGCCACAGACGCCTGGGGGGGGGGGGGGGGGGGGAGCCCCCTGGGTACGGATCAGAGTTGACCGAGGTTACCACCCCTTTATATACAGCTTGTAAGCCACCCCACGGTACAAGTCACAAGTTGTAAATCTCCGACGTTTGAAACCTCCCAAAATAGTGAAATTTTGCAGGCTGGTGCCCGTTGTTTTTTCCTTCTTCTATGGAGGGGTTTCAACATTAAATCTTGTGTCCCTGTATTGGATCTTATTTCCTGCATCATTTATTGATTAACATGTATAACAGTGGCCAGAGAAGGAGCTCTACTTCAACGCCGGCATGTTTGTCCATGAGCCGAGCATCACCACCGCCTATCAACGGATGGGTGGAGAGGATGAATTTGTGGGTAAATTCCACCCAATCTCGTGGGCGTTTTTGGGAAGACGGCCACACTGACATTGAAACATGGAACACCACTGAAGTGGGTAAAGGCGTGTGACCACCAAGCAAAATCTTTGCAAGACTAAATATATGCAAGATATATTCAAATTAACCTAATCCCCTGATCCTTATCTATAATACAAATTTCATTTGATATCAAATTATAATTGGTGAAATGTACTTCCGAGAACTGGTTCAGTTTCACCTACCAAACCTCACTGCATGACTACCATTTATAGCAACACGCCCTCATATCTATCCCTTATATATACTAGCCATGCACACACCAACAAGATCTGGCTATTAGTATAGAGTATACGCACATGTCCACCCTATGATCTTATTTTTATGAAATGAACAATGTTGGACAGGGCATACCAAGACGGATTTATGCACTGGGTGCGAGGTAGGATGTCAAGTAACTTTGTGGGAATGGTAGGCAATGGGAAAAAGCTAGCTGGTGTGTCAGTGGATTGTTGGAGTTGCTTGCTTACAGGCATGTAAGCGAACCAGAACCGATGTAGTGACATACAGGCTCACGGTAATCTAGGCCTCTTCTTGGTAAACGAGGATCTAGGCATTCCCGTGGAGGAAAGTGTCACCGCATTGCGATATGGCTCACCCTCTGCTCTCCGGTTGTTCCACCCCTTGTAGGCGAGTCAGAATTCTCGTTGCATCTGCCGGCCCAGTGCCGTCGTGTCAAACTCATTGGTGCTGGCATAAAGTAACTCTACTAGGAGGGGCATTTCTGGTTGCTTCTGGCGGCGCCGGCGGAGGAGTCTACATTGGCGCGACACTCCTCCATGGCGGGAACGCCGGCGAGAGCGGGCTGTCAAGTTTCATAAAAGAAAGAGTATAGGTTTGGTGTAAAGCTGTCGACTGACATTTTCTGCAACAAAACGTGGAAGGCAAACGAACATATGACAATTCGTCAAAAAAAAAAAAATGAACATATGCCGCCGTACAACTGAAAATAGATATAGATTATTTTCAAATTGTTAATACAACTGTGTGGATGGTGTAGTTGGTTATCACGTTAGTCTCACACACTAAAGGTCCCCAGTTCGAACCTGGGCTTAGACACTTAATTTTCTTTAGTTGTACTTTTGGTGCCAAATTAATAATTTTAAGACCTATTGGCCGTAAATCTCTAATATTTCGATTTTTTTGACGATTTAATATAGTAGATTTCACCATTCGAATATCTATTTATGTACATACACAACATCCATCTATATTAACTTTCAAACGAACTTTGTTTAAAATTGTGTTACCAAATTGATAATTCTACATGGTGATCATCTCGTCGGTGGGCCTAGAGCTCCCTTATCGGAGGCGTGGTGCGCAAGGAGTTTGTACCTGCCCTTCTATCCGGATTTTATGTGAATCTCTGGCGCCGGTGGAAGTTGCCCATGTTTTCTCGGAATCATTCATCAACGCTTGGAGCGGGGATGACAGAAGAGAACTTCCGTAGCTGCCACCATGAGTCCACTCCTCGCCCTCTTCCAGCACACTAACTCGTCGATCATACTTGAAGTGGCTTAAATTGACGTCAAGAGAAATATTTTGCCAGGAGATGACGTGGCCGTAGTTAGCAGGGGATGGTATGCATGTATGTGTCATGATGAGAGAGTTAAAATTAGTTAGCAAAAGGACGAGTATATACCATGCAAAAAAAAAGGACAAGTATATGTTTTTTCATGCATCAATGGAAAGGCCAGCTATTGAGCCGTATTCTAACATTTATGTCCTTTCTATAAAAAGTTGTACAATGAGAAATCTCAGAGTTGATTAAAAAATAAATCACCCACCGCAGCTTCACGATATCACTAAAATTTACAGCAACATATCCCCGTACCGATCCATCCATATTTACCCGGCACTACGGGAAAACAGATAGTTCCCGACGGCCAGAAACCGTCGGCAAATACAGGAAAACCGTCGGCATACATCAATGCCGACGACATATACTTACGCCGACGGTTTTTGGCCGTCGACTTCTTCTCCGTCGGCATAGAGATAATATACCGATAGCTTTTTATTTGCCGTCGGCATACACGCAATGCCGACGGTTTTCTTAGGCCGTCGGCATACAAAGCCATCGGCATACAAAGTAACAGAAACGGCCGTTTGACGGCATCAAGAAGTTTACCGACGGCCAGACCATCGGCATACAACGACACGTGGCAAATCCTGGTTAAGTTCCGTCCACCTGTATGCCGAGGGCAAAGCTGTCGGCACACCTATAATATATGCCGACGGTTACTTCAAGAACAGAACCAAAAAAATAATATTAGCCAATAAAAGGCTAATTACAAAGAAATGATTCAGCTACAGAATTTAGTTTCAGCCACCAGCTGCAATTGTTTCAGCCACCTGTCAAAAGCAAGAAAATTGTTCAAGAAACAGCTAGAACAGGCAAAAAAATGATAGGACCAAGTTGAAGCAGATAGGAAAGCATACACATGATCTAGAACTATATAACATACACTTGGGTGACCATATGACCCCAAGAACACCATAGATATAACCAAAAATTAAATCCCAGCAGGCAAACATGTGTAGAAGTTATGTATGGCATGCATGAAAACCTAAAAACAAACTACAGTAAGAAAGGAAAAATGTAAATAAAGCTGGTGCATAAATAGTCTGAAATAGGAAACATTCAGAATAGGAGCAAAAACAGGAAAGAATTACATCCATAAATCTTGTACTGCCTAGTGCCTACACATTTTACAGGAAAGAAGATAGATATTTAGCAAATATACATGAAGGGGAGAGACCTCACCGGCAGCAACAGCTCGGAGTGGTGCCTGGCGGAAGGAGCAGGTGGCTGGATTTGTGGCCGGCAGCAAAACCTCAGCGGCCTGGTTCCGTCGCCACCACCCGTGGCGGATCAGTCAGCAGCAGCTCACTAACACCATATGGGAGCAGCAGGCCGGCCTCACTGGACAGAAGTGTTAAAGGCAGGAGTTAGTATCAAGTCAAGAACTTCCAAAGAGATGAAATATTATTCAGCAGGGCAAAAACTATAAAGGAGCAAGTATGATCAGCTAGTACCAACTAGCTGTGTGATTGCAAAACAGAGGAAAATGCAGAAACATGTGTAGGAGTTATCTATGTCATGCATACGTAACAGATTACAGATCATCATAACCAGCTGTTGTGTATTATCAATACATATACCACCAAGCAAGATTAACTATGGATATCTGTCCAGAGAAGAAAAATCAAAAGAAACAAGTATAAACAGCAGCACCTTACATACACATTTGTTTTGAGATAAACAACACCATATCACATGAACTAATAATTCTCTTGTTGTCCATTTTGTGATTACCAAAACATAGCAATACAATTTGATTGAGCACAACCTTTACTAGTCTTTAATACTTAAACAATTTTGAGATCCATAGCCAAATTAATTAAAACCATTTCTTGCACCACACAAGTGGAGGTGCTGCACCACCAGTTCCAGTTTGCTAAATTTACTAGAGCATGAGCATCAACCAGCTAGTAGCAGCAACTAGTAAATAGCTAGGACCATCATTATTGCACAACCAACAGGACACTGTCAAAATTCTTAGTGCTACCATGTACCATAGATGAAGAACTACCATGTATTGTAGACGAGGAACAGCGGCGACCATGTCAAAGTGAGCCCAGCAACTTATCTAAACACACGGAATCGCAGAAGTCCACCCCTGCCATGTGTACTGATACAATAACACCTTTCATGCTAGTTGGCAAAGAAAATAGTCACAAAGAGACACATAACTAGAGCATATGTGACTGGATGAACATCTCAACGAAATTGAAGAAGCTCTTCAATATCAAATCAAGCCACTAATGGCGCAGCTACATATGAATGATATTGCTGCCTATACATGTGGTGCTACCTAGTATTCAGCCATTCAAAAATGTAATATAATAAAAAGGCAACACGGTTTTACATGATCAAATCTTCTGCTGATTCGTATTTTTGACTTGAAGCTGAATTAGCTAGGAAGGGGAATGGATGACGGCGGGAGCTTACATAGCAACGAGCAGCGAGCGACGAGCCAAGTTGAGGACGGCCGGCGACGCGAGACACAGAGGTCGCAGCTCCAGAACGTAAGACGCTGGCAGCAGACGCTCGGCCTTTAGATCCAGCGCGTCAAGGCGCCAAGACGAGCACGACCTACAGGGCGAGGAGGACGAACGAGATTTTAGGATAAAATCATTACACAAGAAATAGATTCATACAACAGATGGATCAATCAAGCAAACATTTGATTCAACTGATCAAGCCACTGCAATAGAAATTATAGCGGGTACAACGACATCATGCATAACAGGATCAGCACGTACATAGCAATTAGCAACAAGAAATAGATACACACAACGAATCTAGCAGGATCCCAATCTCGAATCAAATGGGCCATGCACCCGTGTATAGATACATCCACTTTTTGACAAATGGATGACATCTATTTTGGAACGGAGGGAGTAGATCTAAGAGGAAAGGAGAGAGTAAGACGGGGTAGCTACCAGGATGAGGCTGATGTCCGGCGCGTAAAGGTTCTTAGGTCCTCAGCGGGGAGGACAACCCGCAGCAGCAGCACGGCCGGCGTTGATGTCCGACGCATCCACGGCCTGGCTGCAGTCGGGTAGCCTCGCAAGACGTCGGCGGAGGAGGCCCGTGAAGCAGTGGCGGCCGGGATCTGACACCGGCGTGTAGCGCCGCCAGCACAAACGCTAGGTCAAGAAAGCGCCACGGGCCAGCCAACTCGACGGAGCGCCGCGCATCGACGCACACGCGCACCAGCGAGCCAACAAGCCGCGACGCCGTGGCTTCCGAGATGAGCGAGAGAGGATGACGAAGGGAAGAGTGGTGGCGCTAGGGTTTCAGATCGGGGAAGAGGACTAGTGGGAGGCGATGCTGAGACAAGAAGGCGAGGCTAAGGCGGGCGGCGGTCGAGCGAGGAGAGTGACGGCGCTCGGTGGAGAGGAGGAAGAGAGGAGGAGAGTGGCGGCGCTCGATGGAGAAGAGGAGGAAGAGATGAGGAGAGTGTGTTCTGTGCTGTGTGGCTGGCATGCATTTGGGGATTAGGTCAAGCTGTAGGTGGGCTTGGGTGGTGTTGGGCTGGTGTGCGTCAACTAGCTAGGCTGGTTGCCCCATAAATTTTTTTTACTTCTCATTTTAGAATTACAAAGCATTTTCATAAAGAAGATGGTTTTAGAAATAGGGATTTTTAAATTATATGATGCAAAAGATTACTACACCATGATGCTGATATGGTAGGGCACCACAAATTTGCCTCTCGTTAGAAAGACAAATTCTAGCCGAAATTGTGCTTCATAGTTTAATGTTTGTTTCTGTTAAAACTAATTTTTTAGATTCAAAAGAAGTTATTTAGATTCAATGTTTCTTGGTATGGGAAACAATGTTGCCAAATTGAGTAGTCAAATTATTTTTAGAAATATCATTTTCCATTTTCTAAGTGCCAAAAATGCCTTTTTTTGTGAAGCAACTACAAAAAAAGCCTTTCCAATCAAAGAAGGTGAAAAAAATACCCAAAAAATAAATCCTTTGGCATGGAGTACTTTTATATTTACTACTTTCTAGGGAAAATAATAAACATGAGTTTTTATTAACTTTTCAAAAAAAAATCATTCACAAAAAGGTCTATCATCTATAAACATGTATAGGTTTCAAGCCAAATGACCAAGTTATGGCCATTTCCATGCCACAGTTTATGATAAAGTGTCCATATTTAACACATAGGTGTATCTTGGTATGGGAAACAATGCTGCCAAATTGAGTTGTCAAATTATTTTTAGAAATATTATTTTCCATTTTCTAAGTGCCAAAAATGGGTTTTTATTGTGAAGCAACTACAAAAAATATGGTGCAAATTGTAACCCTTACAATTATCACACAAAGTAGTCCATATGTGATGGATAATTCCCAAGTATTAGGAATTTTATCGCTTTTTACCTAATTTCGCCCATTTAAATGACTTTATGCCAATTTTGCGAAAGTAATTCAAATTTGAACTACAACTGTGTGATAGTTTGCTCTGATATTTTCACAAAAATCATTTTAAGATACACAGGTAGTGATTATATCACAGAACCATCGATAGTTTTGAAAAATTCGCCCCCTTTCAATGAATGGCCATGGCGGCCATTTTGACAAATTTTTCGAAAAAATCAAAGAAAGTGAAAAAATACTCAAAAAAGAAATCCTTTGGCATGGAGTACTTTTATGTGTACTACTTTCTAGGGAATAATAAACATGTGTTTTTATAAACTTTTCAAAAAAATCATTCATAAAAAGGTTTATCATCTATAAACAAGTATAGGTTTCAAGCCAAATGACAAAGTTATGGCCATTTCCATGCCACAGTTTATGATAAAGTGCCCATATTTGACACATAGGTGTATCTTGGTATGGGAAACAATGTTGCCAAATTGAGTTGACAAATTATTTTTTAGAAATATCATTTTCCATTTTGTAAATGCCAAAAATGGGTTTTATTGTGAAGCAACTACAAAAAATATGGTGCAAATTGTAACCCTTACAATTATCACACAAAGTAGTCCATATGTAATGGATAATCCCCAAGTATTAGGAATTTTAGCGTTTTCTACCTAATTTCGCCCATTTAAATAACTTTATGCCAATTTTTCGAAAGTAATTCAAATTTGAATTACAACTGTGTGATAGTTTGCTCTGATATTTTCACAAAAATCATTTTAAGATACACAAGTAGTGATTATACCACAGAACCATCGATAGTTTTGAAAAATTCGCCCCCTTTCAATGAATGGCCATGGCGGCCATTTTGACAATTTTTTGAAAAAATCAAAGAAAGTGAAAAAATACTCAAAAAAAGATATCCTTTGGCATGGAGTACTTTTATGTGTAGTAATTTCTAGGGAAAATAATAAACATGTGTTTTTATAAACTTTTCAAAAAAATCATTCACAAAAAGGTCTATCATCTATAAACATGTATAGATTTCAAGCCAAATAACCAAGTTATGGCCATTTCCATGCCACAGTTTATGATAAAGTGCCCATATTTGACACATAGGTGTATCTTGGTATGGGAAACAATGTTGCCAAATTGAGTTGTCAAATTATTTTTAGAAATATCATTTTCCATTTTGTAAATGCCAAAAATGGGTTTTATTGTGAAGCAACTACAAAAAAATATGGTGCAAATTGTAACCCTTACAATTATAACACAAATTAGTCCATATGTGGTGGATAATCCCCAAGTATTAGGAATTTTCTCGCTTTCTACCTAATTTCGCCCATTTAAATGACTTTATGCCAATTTTTCGAAAGTAATTCAAATTTGAACTGCAACTGTGTGATAGTTTGCTCTGATATTTATACAAAAATCATTTTAAGATACACAAGTAGTGGTTATACCACAGAACCATCGATAGTTTTGAAAAATTCGCCCCCTTTCAATGAATGGCCATGGCGGCCATTTTGACAATTTTTTGAAAAAATCAAAGAAAGTGAAAAAATACTCAAAAAAAGAAATCCTTTGGAATGGAGTACGTTTATGTGTACTACTTTCTAGGGAAAATAATAAACATGTGTTTTTATAAACTTTTCAAAAAAATCATTCACAAAAAGGTCTATCATCTATAAACATGTATAAGTTTCAAGCCAAATGACCAAGTTATGGCCATTTCCATGCCACCGTTTATGATAAAGTGCCATATTTGACACATAGGTGTATCTTGGTATGGGAAACAATGTTGCCAAATTGAGTTGTCAAATTATTTTTAGAAATATCATTTTCCATTTTGTAAATGCCAAAAATGGGTTTTATTGTGAAGCAACTACAAAAAATATGGTGCAAATTGTAACCCTTACAATTATCACACAATGTAGTCCATATGTGATGGATAATCCCCAAGTATTAGGAATTTTATCGCTTTCTACCTAATTTTGCCCATTTAAATGATTTTATGCCAATTTTTCGAAAGTAATTCAAATTTGAACTACAACTGTGTGATAGTTTGCTCTGATATTTATACAAAAATCATTTTAAGATACACAAGTAGTGGTTATATTACAGAACCGTTGATAGTTTTGAAAAATTCGACCCCTTTCAGTGAATATCCATGGCGGCCATTTTGATCATTTTTTCAAAATGATCAAAGAAAGTAAAAAAATTCTAAAAAAAAGAAGCATTGTTGCATTGTTGACCGAGGTGTGTGCATTGTTTATAGATGGCACAAAATCTAGACCTCAATGCCATTTTTTGTTGTATGGAAGCAAACAAAGTGAGTACGAGGCAAGCAGCATAGTCCATGGATTAATAATGCATACGTGAATAGCTAGAGTAATTAATGTTCTTAAAATTATGAAATTGTTTCCTTAAAAATCAGATCTATTATGCCATTTTTTGGGAGTAGTTTTAGGAAGCAAACCATGCAAACTGAAAACCCACGCACATGCTTTAGTGGGCCATAATCGCTCGGTTGAATGTACGTGCCATATAGAAGTGTGTCTCTAGTCTCTACAAGAAGCAGTGCAAGGTTAGTTTGCAATAGAAATAATATCGTAATTGATATTGTACAACAAATTCCAGTGGTTCGTTGGCTAGTGTAGCGTTTCCTATGTTCGGTTCCAGTAGGTTCACGGTTCGAATCCCCGAGTCCGCACATCGATTTTTGAAGCGGAAAAGTAAATAAGCCGACGGCTCCCGTCGGCATATATAAACCGCCATCAAACTTAGTCCGCACATCGATTTTTGAAGCGGAAAAGTAAATAAGCCGACGGCTCTCGTCGGCATATATAAACCGCCATCAAACTTCCGTCGGTGCACAAACAGTACTGCCACGTGGAAGCCTGTATGCCGACGGCCTAGTCTACCTCGACGGCTACCCTCGGCAAACACTTGCTGTACGCCGACGGCCAAAGTATGCCGACGACCGCTCGAAGAAAGCCGTCGGCATAGCTATTATATGCCGACGGTGCCTGTTTGCCGACGGTCAGAATAAAAGCCGTCGGGATATGCGCTGTATGCCGACGGCCCCGATAAAAGACCGTCGGCAATGAAAAAACCGTCGGGAATGTGTCTTTTTCCCGTAGTGCGGCACATCCACGCTACTCGTTAGCTTTTTTTGAGATTTAAACGTGGCTGCATTTATTCCGCACCGGCACAATCAGTTGCCAAAAGGTCCATTACAAATCTGGGGGAGTACCCATCCAGGATCTACTAATCTTATTACCGCAGCCATACTTAGCCAAACTATTTGCTACTTCGTTGCCCGTCCGGCGCACCTGCCTGATAGAGAAATCAGTAAAACCTTGGATCATGGTTTTGATTTCCTCCACCAGTGGCCCATAGACAGAACGATCGACGTCCCTGCTGGTCACCTTCGCCACCACTGCACTGCAGTCCGTTTCCAGAACGAGCTTGCCGACACCCACCTCTCGCGCTAGGGTAGCTGCCTCCCGGCAGGCTAGAAGTTCCGCTCCTTCCGGATCAGAGGCGTAGGGAAAAAAACAGCAAGCCCCCGCAACGAAGCTGCCGTGGTGATCACGAATAACCACACCGCCCCCACCGCCCTCTGAACCTCGCTTGAACGAACCATCCAGGTTTGCTTTATGCCATGCGCTATCCGGTGGACGCCAGTGCTCCACCTGAGTACACGCAATCATCTGCCCCGTAGACCGCGACGCTTACCACTCCTCCAGGAGCAACCGTGACCTATTTGCCGTGGACTTTGGATCTTCAATCTGGGCAGACTCCCTAGCATCGTTTCGTGCCAACCATAATTGATACAGTGTCATCAAGCCCACTGCCCGCTCCTTCTCCTTCACCCTTCCAGTTCCAACCCAATCCAGCAGCCATCCCTGCATATTCTTGGGCACACTTGTTGACTCCGGAGGTTTGCATAGTTGCAGCCCGGTCTGTTCTCTAACAATGTCCCAAGTGGCAACAGTGTGAGGGCAGGACCAAAACCTGTGATACAACGATTCTTCTCTGTTGCAAACAATGCAGCGAACCCCTTCCTTGATCTTCCTGTGCTGCAGTTCTTCGCCCACAGCTAATCCGTTCTTGATCAAGCGCCAGCAGTGCACCTTTACCTTACCTGGGACATCTGTCGCCCAAAAAGACAGCCAACCCTGATGGTCCTCCACACTAGACGAAGCACCTGGGCATCCTGCTGCCTGCTTTTTCAGCTGAATTTTAAGATGATACGCCGACCTAACACTGAACACTCCTTTTTTGGTGTAATTCCACGCAGCATAGTCTTCTGTTCCAGCCCTACCTACGGAGATCTTCAGAATATCGGTAACATCCATCTCAAAGAAATTAGCCTTCAGTTTTTCGACATCCCAGCCAGCACCATCAGGCAAGAGAAGCTCACTCACAGCCTGAATATTATCTGGCACGTCTTGAAGCCTGCCTAGCGGCCTTTTGAGACTTGACCTGGGGATCCAATTGTCTTCCCATACCTTTATGTTGGTCCCATCTCCCACTCGCCAAATCAAGCCTTCCTTAAGAAGGCCCCTACCGTGCAAAATACTTCTCCAAGTATATGAAGCCCTCTTGGGACAACTTGCTGTCAAGAAGTCACCATCTTTGAAGTACCTTGCCCGTAGTACTCTAGAACACAAAGAGTCTGGCCTTGTAACAATTCTCCAAGCCTGTTTTGCTAACAAGGCTTAGTTGAAATCATAGTAGTTTCGAAAGCCTAATCCTCCTCTCCCCGTCGGCTCACACATGCGATCCCAGCTGATCCAGAAGTTTTTCCCTAATGATGATATATGGCGACCATGTGCGCCAGTTCATCATGGAGATTCTGCTTCATAGTACCGACGCTGGCCTTGAGTTCCGCAACATTGCGATCGCGAGCTTCATTGCGTTCCCATTCCTCGAGGAACTTCCTTCTCTCCCTTTTCGTCTCCTTGGACTCATTATAGAACTCCCCCATTTTCCTCGTCAAGCCAAAGCCGGCAATCCGGCCAGCTGACGGCTTCTTCGATTTATCCGTCTTCCCCTTCGCCAGGTTCAACACCCTGTTAAAGGTGTTGTCCCACGGGTCGAGCGGCGACGCCCCCTGAGATGAGGAGCTATCAGCACTAGTGCTTTCTGTCGCCTGCAGAAGTAGCATATATGGACCATTTAGAAATTTGGCTTCATTAATAAGAATGCAATCGACTTGATCGTCTGGAACTAATTAATTAAGGTGTTGTATTCCTTACCAGGTGACGCTCAAGGGCCTTCACCTTTTCATCAGCGGTAGACAATTCCTTGGTTATAGGGTCCTCCTTATACCGGGCCAAGAGGTAGTGCCTGGTCTGCGGGTCTGTGTATTGTGGGAGGCGAACAGGGAGGTTGTTAGCTCTACGTTCGGCGTCCTCCTTCTCCCAAATGGGCACGAACTTTCTGTAACCGCCTTGTCCGAGATGTTGTTGGACCACAGATCCTTCCCCCACTCACTTTGAGCCTTGCCCTCTTCGCTCTCGGACATGGCCTTGAAGTCCCGGAGGTCAGTTTCAGTGATCAACGGCTCTTTCTTAAGTATCTCCTCGAAGGACTTCTCCTCTACAAATAGCATTCGCCTCACCCGGGTTTTCCAACTGCTCAGGGCGTTGCTCATCTTGGTGTGGGCGGCGTTGTTCACTACATTCCCGGCGAGCTTTGTGTTGTCGTACTTCTTCGGATCATCTTCCGGTGCTGGGAACTTGTATCGTGCCTGCAGCTTCGTGAATAGGATCTCGCGATAATGCTCATTATCGTCACTCCTTAGGTCCTCGGTAGTGATCTTGACAGTCTGCCGACAATGCACCCAATTTGGTTTCCGTACCCTCTGGCGTATTATTCTGGCTCCTTAGGGTACCTTGCGGGGCAGATTCGAGTAAACTCTTGCAGGACGGTGCTGAGCGTGTTGTTCTTCCGATCCCTTGTCCGCTTCTTCGCTTGGCTACCGTCAGTGCGTTCACCGCCATCAGTGGTGTCATCACCGCCGGCGCCACTACCGGTGGTGTTGCCGGTATCATACCCGTCGCCACTATCAGTGGTTCGGTCGGCATCCTCCCTAGCGTCCACCATCCGCTCGTCGCCTTGAGCGCCTTCCTCTTCCAACTCCTGGGACAACTGCCAGAATGTCTTAAAAGGGCCGCTCTCGTCAGTGTGAGCCATGTAATTCTGAGGGGAAAAAAACGAGCCATGATTTTGGATTATTTACAAAATTAACTAAAGAGAACATAAAACCAGGCATTCCAACCCCGTCTACCTACAACGATGATCGATGGGTGAGGTGGCCACCCAAGCGCGCGTCGGGACCGATGGTGGCCACCCAAGCACGCGTTGGGAACGATTGTGGCCACCTAAGCGCGCGCCGGGCAAGAAAATGTCTAAGTCCTAAATTCACGGAAAAATTCGGCATGACCTATGCTAATTTTTTGGCCTAGGCCAATTTTTTTGGCCTAGGAGTGCCTGATTTTTGCCGAAACGGAAATTAATCGACATTTCGGCGAATATGGGCAACTAATTTGAATTCCCTAGAAAAAAGTAATGGCAAAATCTTGCCAGTTCATGTATGCAAACAATGGCTCAACATTTCAGAACATTTCACAATACATTCATCAGCATTTCTTCACCATCAACATTCAAATACAACAAGTGTTCCAAACTCACATAAACAGGAAGACACTATGCCACTATTTAGAATTTGGACATATGCCACTACATATGTTTGCATCTGTCCACTTGTGTTCCAACCTGCACTTGATTCACTGCACCTGCACCAAATTGGAGCATCACACATCACTGCACCTGCAACTACCTACCTCACACACAAATAAAAAATTAGAGTGCACAAAACACCAGTCCTAAACAGTTCTCACATTAACAGTTCTCAGAAAACACTATATATAGCATCCAAAACAAGTGCACAAAACTGATTGAATTGAGGGCCCAAATGGCATCCAAAATTTTATGGAAAAACATGGGGTTGTAATATGAACTACAGAGAGTACAATGGACATTTTTTTATTATCAGAAACGATTAAGGCATGATTGCATGCTGTTTAACAGTGAATGAAATAATAGTTTATAGCAGAAATTGTTATCATCATAAAGAAAAGTATTTGATATAATTCAAATGGAATTTCTGTTTCACATGCTACTGCTGCATATATATCCTGGTATTTTGTTAAACCACCACTTCCCTGCCATTCTCCTACACCTATACTTCATATATATCTTGATAAAAAAATTTAGCTTGACCATTTGGTCACTTTTCTGAAAGCTGTTATTTTCTGCTCTTTTATTTTATAGCATTTTGGCCAGCTTGAAAGACTCTTTGAAAATTGCACTTGTGGTGAACCAAAGTGACCTTTGTGCTAAATTAAACTTGAACTTCACACCTATACACTCCACAAATTTTATTTTAGCCATTTTAGCACTTTTCACACATGGTTTTGTTGGTAACAAAATATTTAGTTAACTGTGGAGCAATTTGTGCAGCAATTTGTGCAGTTTGCAAGGCCAGAACACCTCTAATGTTGCAATTTGTGCAGAACCAATGTGATATGATTGCCAAATGTTAGGTGCAATACTCCAAGACAATGATTGAGCTTTGTACATTTGCTAGTACTACTAAACCATAATAACTAATATACTATATCCTCATAAACATACGCAAGTTGGCATTTTGTACTGTTACACTTAGGCAAAATTCGTATCTAGAGGATTTCTTTCATTTGAAACACGTTTAGGCTTGCTACTGTTTTTTATGTTTAGTCCGAGATGATTTGGTTTCATTTGGTCCGGTTGTTGTCCATGGCAGAAGAAAACTAGCAGCGGCGAGAACTATAATCCCCCCCCCCCCCCCCCCCCCGCTCGTCACACCCAGGCGACGCCGGGGGACATCCAGCGCCGCCGGCCAGCCCCCACCTCCCCTGCACCCTTCCTCGCCGCTGCTGCCGCCGGCCTCTGTGCCGCGGCGGCGGCGGCCTCCCCGCTGCCAAACAACTGGTAGCGGGGGTGGTCTCCCTCTCATTTCGGCGCAGGCGGCCGTCGGGCTCGACTGGGTGGCGATGGCAGCTCGCCGGCGCCGGAAAGCTGGAGCGGCGGCTCCGGGACCATGCTGGCATCCCTCGGTGGCCAGCGGCGGGGCGGTGCGGGCCGTTGACTCTGGTGGCGGTCTGCCGGCGGCGCCACATCTCTGGCCATGTGGATGGCGGGGCAACGGTGCAGAGGCAAGCCGGGGCGGCGGCCCCGGGGACGCGTGGTGTTGGGTTGTGGCGGCCCGGCTGCTCCTCGACGCGGAGGTCGCGTGGAGGCCGTGGATCTTGGGCCCGCGCCCAGAGCTGTCGGGGTCGGGAAGCTCCAGAGGGCCACCGGGGTTGGCAGCTTGCTTGGGCCCGACGGCCCTGGTATGGTTTTGCGTTTTTCGTGGCTGGGGTGTGCCACGGAAGGAGGAGTTTGGTGCTTCGAAGGGGACTTCTGGTCGAGCATCTGTCGAGCTTGGTGGATGGCTGCCGTGGCCCTGCACGATGGTGCGGCGGCCGGAGTTGGCGTGGAAGCTGTGGTGCGCCGCGTGTGGAAGCTGGTGGGCTAGTCAGTCTCGTGGTGAGCGGGTGCAAGCCTTGGCTACGTCGAGCGAAAGCTCTGCTCTGGCTATCGTCAGGCAGGCGGCAACGACGCCTTCGGGCGCCGTTTCTCTTCTTGAAGATGCCGTCGAGACGTGGTGCTCGCCTTTCACCTGGACAACTCTGGGGGAAACCCTAGATCTTCCGGGATCGGGCGATGATGGTGCTCTGTGTCATGCTCCCCCTTGGGGCATCGTTCTTGGAGTGGTGACCGGCTGGAGGGACATGTGTTTGCGGGAGGTGGCGGCGAGGGTGTCGAGGCTGGTGTGGCGGCAACAACTGCGGCTGTCTTTTATGCCGGGGCAGCGGCCCCGGATGTTGGTACGACGTCTGTGGTCTGCGAGCAGCTCTCCTTGGGCAGCTTGGGCTGCGGGTGGCTGCTTCGTGCGGCGTCGTGGCTTGGTTGCGAGCGGTGCTATGTCAGGACGGCGGTCCCGGAAGGGGGTGCTGGCGGTGAGGCTGTCGGGGCAGCTGGGGCAGCGGCAACAGCGGTTGCCTTTTAGGCCGGGGCTGCGGCCTCGGATGCTGGTACGACGGCCGTGGTTTGCGCGGCTTACCTGGTGCAGCTTGGGCTGTGGGTGGCCGCGTCGTGCGGCGTCGTGGCCCGGGTGTTGGCGGTGGCATGTCGGGGCGGCGGCCCCGGAAGGTGGTCCAGGTGGTTTGCGCAGGGCGTGATGGAGGGTTGGATGTCGAGGCAGCGGCTCCGAGTTTTTTCTACATCATCGAGGGCGTTCCTCCTTGTGTCGTGTGGGCGACAAGGCTGCTCTCGGTGATGTTCGTCATCGAGGCTCCCCGGTAGTGGCCGCTTTCATCTACGACGGAGTGTCCCGTACCTGCTCCTCCCATAGCAGTTGCGGATTCTTTTCTCTGGCAAGGGTGGTTTGCTGGCCGGCTAGCCGTGGAGTGGGTGTTGTGTGGGCTCTGCCCCGTGGTGTTCGTTGTTGTTGGTGTTTGTTGTACGGTTTCCGCCCGGTTTCTTCCACTAATAAACCGGGCACCTTCTGCTTAATTAATACATGGGGCAAAGCTTTTGCCCCACAATTTCAAAAAAAAAAATATATCGGAGGGGAACGGATCCATCGGAGGAGGGTGATACGTCTCAAACGTATCTATAATTTTTGATGTTCATGCATGTTTTATATCAATTGCCACATGTTTTATATGCACTTTATATCATATTATGACATTTATTGGACTAACCTCTTAACAAGATGCCACAGTGCCAGTTTCTGTATATTATGTCTGTGCATTGCAGAAAATGTCCAAAATTGAAAGTGCTCATAAAAATCTGAAAAAATTACAGAAATTCTAAAACGCCAGAAGACTCCGGGAGACAGAAGGACAAGTCCAGGGGAGGCCCACAGCCCCCACACGCCCCTGGGCGCGGCTGGGCCTTGGCCGCCCCCAGGGGTGGTGTCGTCACCTCGTGCACCGCCTCGCGACGCCCTTTGGACTATATATTGCCCCTGACCTAAAACTCACAGAGAATCGACGATTTCTCCAGAAAAGTTCCAGAGCTCCGCCGCCATCCAAAACCCTAATTCGGGGGACAGAAGTCTCTGTTTCGGCACCTTGCCGGGACGGGGAATTGCCCCCGGAGCCATCTCCATCGACGCCACCGCCTCCATCATCGTCGTTGCTGCCTCCCATGATGAGGAGGGAGTAGTTCTTCATCGGGGCTGAGGGCTCTACCGGTAGCTATGTGGTTTATCTCTCTCTCCCATGGTGTGATCTTTATGTGATCATGAGCTTTGTAATCTAGTTGAATCCATAGATGTTACTCTTCATTATCTTATATGCTACTCAAGTGGTTTTATTAATGTAATCTCCGGAGTCACCTTTGTCCCACGGTGCGAAGTTGACAGTGTGCGCCCCGTGTGTGGCTCTTAGGCTAAAGATAACAGGAATACTTATCATGAGTTATTATTTGCGTTGGATGTCTCTATGAAATTGCGGTGTTTGTCTAGTACTATTTAGGGCGCTCAAGTTGACAGTGTGGGGTTCCCTAGATGTGGAATGCGACTTTAAGGTGTGCTGTTATAGCCCTACGCAGTGGATTGGTGTTCGTTATCCAACGAGAGAATAATTCAGAGTAGCATAGTGAAGAGGAAATATCTATGTATTCAATTATATTATTATTGTTGAGAGTGTCCACTAGTGAAAGTATGATCCCTAGGCCTTGTTTCTAAGCATTGAAACACCGTTTACAACCAGTTCTGCTACATGTTTGCTTGCTGCCATTTTTATTTCAGATTGCAATTACCACTTATAATCATCCATATCACTTGCATTTTAATATCTCTTCGCCGAACTAGTGCACCTATACATCTGACAAGTGTATTAGGTGTGTTGGGGACACAAGAGACTTCTTGTATCTTAATTGCAGGGTTGCTTGAGAGGGATATCTTTGACCTCTACCTCCCTGAGTTCGATAAACCTTGGGTGATTCACTTAAGGGAAACTTGCTGCTGTTCTACAAACCTCTGCACTTGGAGGCCCAACACTGTCTACAAGAATAGAAGCGTGCGTAGACATCAAGCTATTTTCTGGCGCCGTTGCCGGGGAGGTAAGGTAAAAGGTACTCACATCCTCCAGCTACTTAGCTATTTTCTAGCACTGTTGCTGACGTGTGAGTGCTCGAAGGTATTTCCTTTAGATTCTGCAATTATATCTTTTTGTTTCTTGTTTTTATTTCACTAGTTAGGCTTAATGGAAAACAACAAAAAATTAGAGAGCTTATGAAATTTATCTTGAATTAGGACATGATGCTTTTGAAGAGAAAATTAAAAAACCTATGGAAAATTATTTGCATGATGGTAGCAATGTTATTACTATAAATTTTTGAACACCATTATTGCTAATGCTATGCAAAGCTCTAAGCTTGGGGAAGCTGGTTTTGATGAATATGATATTTTCAGTCCCCCAAGTTTTGAGGAGAAAATTTTCTTTGATGATACTTTGCCTCCAATTTATGATGATTATAATGATAGTGGTATTTTGGTGCCACCTACTATGGAGGATAAAGTTTATTATGATTATACTATGCCTGCAATTTATGATGATTACAATGATGGTTGTGATAGTTTTACTCCCACTATTACTAATGAAATTGATTATGCTTATGTGGAGAGTAATGATAATTTTATGCATGTGGATCATGATAAGAATGCTTTATGTGATAGCTATATTGTTGAGTTTATTCATGATGCCACTGAAAATTATTTTGAGAGAGGAAAATATGGTATAGAAATCTTCATGTTATTAAATTTCCTCTCTTTGTGATGAAAGTTTTGAGCTTTCTCTGTGTTGCTTTTATATGATGGTTTCTTTAAGACCTACTGGTCCTTATGAGAGAGGGAGACACGGTTTCATATATCTCAATAATATTAAGTCTCCTCTCTTTATGTTGAAAGTTTTGAAGCTGCACTTGTTTTGGTTCCTATGCTAGTCACTTTGTGCTACATTGATTTGTTTTCTTACAAGGCTCCTTGCATAGGAAGAGTGTTAGATTTAAACATGTTTTATATGCTTCTTGATGCTCTCTTTATGTTTCAACTCTCATCTTTATGTGAGCATCATAAAAATCACTATGCCTAGCTAAAAGGTTAAAGAAAAGCGCTTATGGGAGACAACCCATTTTTTTATTTCTGCAATTTTTTTTTATTGAGTCAAGGAGTTGTTTACTTCTGTAGCAACTCCTTTGTATCTTTATTTTCTCGCATTGTTGTGCCAAGAGTAGCCTCTAATGTTAAGATGATGCTTAATTTTGATTGCTGCGCAGAAACAGATTTTTGCTGTTCACTGTACGAAATTCCTAAAATCACCAGATTGTTAATAAATCTGAAATTTTTGTGCGTAATCTTTATGAATGTCTGAATCTTTCATTAGTTCAAAGTTTTTCGATCTGAGCGTGTAAGTGCCTCGAAAAAATTCGTCTTTGCGGACTGTTCTGTTTTAGACAGATTATGCCTTTTTATTTTGCATTCTCTCTTTTACTAGTGTTGAGTGAAATTCTTTTTTGGGTGGAAGAGCTTCACATAACATCAGTGGCAGTAGCTAATGTTTAAAGTAACAAGTCATATTGCGTCTTTATAGAACATGTGAGTTTTTGATTATGCACTAACCCTCTAATGAGATTTACTTTGAGTTTGGTGTGACGGAAGTTTTCAAGGGTCAAGAGAGAAGGATGATATAATAGGATCAAGAAGAGTGAAGAGCTTAAGCTTGGGGAGGCTCCCATGGATCTCCCCAGCATATTTCAAGAAGACTCAAGCGTCTAAGCTTGGGGATGCCCAAGGCATCCCCTTCTTCATCGGCAAAATTATCAGGTCATCTCTAGTGAAACTATATTTTAATTCTTTCACATCATATGTGCTTTTCTTGGAGCGTCTGTGTGCTTTTATTTTCAGTATTGTACTTTTATTTTCAATAAAGCTTGACTGGACCCTAGCATTCTTGATTGGGAGAGAGACACGCTCCGCTTTTTCATGAGAATACTCCTATTCTTCACTTATATTTGTTGAGTATTCATATCTAGCGCTGTTCAGCTTTTAGCTCTTGTTTTCATGTATCTCTTGTCAGAGCTATTAGCTTTCTTTTGTAGAAAGTACTCTCTTGCTTCACTTATATTTTTGGAGAGTTGATGAAATAAATTGATTGGTGTTTGGTTGGTTCAGAAAATGTTGCATGTGGTAATTGGTATAAGGAAAAACTTGCTTAATCTTGTAGATCACTAATTTGGATAACTTGATGCTTGTCAATTGTTTTGAGTTAACAAGTAGATCATGATTAAATTTGTGCATCACATGAGTTAAGCCTATTAGTGAAGAACTACCGTAAAGCTTGTTGAAAATTTGGTTTGCATCGGTGGTATCTCTAAGGTCTAGATATTTTCTAATAACAGGGTTTGGTTAACAAGGAAGACGGTATGAAGTCTTATAACGTTTGCAATATGTTTGTCATATAAAACTTGGTGTACGGGTTGATATTCTTGTTTGCTTACATAAACCTTGCTAGCCTAAACTCTGTACTGAGAGGGAATGCTTCTCGTGCATCCAAATCCTTGAGCCAAAATCCATGCCATTTGTGTCCACCATAACTACCTATATGTGGTATTTCCTTGCCACTCCAAGTAAATTTTTCATGTGCTACCTTTAAATTATTCAAAATGTTATTATTCCCTTTTTGTGTCAATGTTTACTAGCTCATGAGGAATTAGTGTGGTTATTCTTTATTCTATTTGTCAAATGGACTTTTACACCTGGACTAGTGGCATATACATCCGCTTATCCTAATTTTGCAAAAAGAGCTGGCAACGGGGTGCCCAGTCCCAATTAATTACAACTTTAACCATTAATTCTCTTCACACTTTTGCCCTGATTCATCAGTAAGCAATGACAAACAGTGAAATACCTGCATGTGTGTAAACCAAAGAGAAAGAGGGATGATCTGCCTTGCTGGTAGAAATAACGTCCTTCATGGGAGCCGCTCTTAAAAGTCCGTTTGACAGGTAGAATACTGTTCTCACCCGCTACCATTCGTTGACAATTAACAAACACCTCTCAAAAATAGATACTCCTCCATGGTATGTGATTGATGGAAGGCACCCGAGGATTCGGTTAGCCATGGCTTGTGTTAGCAAGGTTGGGAGGAGTATCAAATATTTTATGCAATCTCTATATGCTTTCAAAAACCTAAAAGCTCTAGCACATGACTTAATCCCTGCTTCCCTCTGCGAAGGGCCTTTCTTTTACTTTTATGTTGAGTCAGTTTTCCTATTCTTTCTGTCTTCCACAAGCAAACACTAGTGTCAACTTTGTTACAACATGCGTTATATGCACGTATTGGACTTGTTATACTACTTTGTGTTGACGATATCCATGAGATAAATATGTTGAAAGTTGAAGCAAATGCTGAAACTTAATTCTTCCTTTGTGTTGATTAAATACCTTTTATTAGAAACTATTGCTTTATGAGTTAACACTTATGCAAAACTGTTTGATGCTTGTCTCGAAAGTACTATTCATGAAAACGTTTAGCTTGTGTGATTCATTGTTTACTCATTATCTATTTGGTAGCAAACTATAGACCATTGACTTGGATCACTTCATTCATTTACATGTGCCTTGCAATATTATATGATCAAGATTATGATGGTAGCATGTCACCTCAAAAATTATTTTGTTTTTATCGTTTACCTACTCGAGGACGAGTAGGAACTAAGCTTGGGGATGCTGATACGTCTCAAACGTATCTATAATTTTTGATGTTCCATGCATGTTTTATATCAATTGCCACATGTTTTATATGCACTTTATATCATATTATGACATTTATTGGACTAACCTATTAACAAGATGCCACAGTGCCAGTTTCTGTTTATTATGTCTGTGCATTGCAGAAAATGTCCAAAATTGAAAGTGCTCAGAAAAATCTGAAAAAATTACAGAAATTCTAAAACGCCAGAAGACTCCGGGAGCCAGAAGGACAAGTCAGGGGAGGCCCACAGCCCCCACACGCCCCTGGGCGTGGCTGGGCCTTGGCCGCCCCCAGGGGTGGTGTCGTCACCTCGTGCACCGTCTCGCGATGCCCTTTGGACTATATATTGCCCCTGACCTAAAACTCACAGAAGAATCGACGATTTCCAGAAAAGTTCCAGAGCTCCGCCGCCATCCAAAACCCTAATTCGGGGGACAGAAGTCTCTGTTTCGGCACCTTGCCGGGACGGGGAATTGCCCCCGGAGCCATCTCCATCGACGCCACCGCCTCCATCATCGTCGTTGCTGCCTCCCATGATGAGGAGGGAGTAGTTCTTCATCGGGGCTGAGGGCTCTACCGGTAGCTATGTGGTTTATCTCTCTCTCCCATGTGTGATCTTTATGTGATCATGAGCTTTGTAATCTAGTTGAATCCATAGATGTTACTCTTCATTATCTTATATGCTACTCAAGTGGTTTTATTAATGTAATCTCCGGAGTCACCTTTGTCCCACGTGCGAAGTTGACAGTGTGTGCCCCGTGTGTGGCTCTTAGGCTAAAGATAACAGGAATACTTATCATGAGTTATTATTTGCGTTGGATGTCTCTATGAAATTGCGGTGTTTGTCTAGTACTATTTAGGGCGCTCAAGTTGACAGTGTGGGGTTCCCTAGATGTGGAATGCGACTTTAAGGTGTGCTGTTATAGCCCTACGCAGTGGATTGGTGTTCGTTATCCAACGAGAGAATAATTCAGAGTAGCATAGTGAAGAGGAAATATCTATGTATTCAATTATATTATTATTGTTGAGAGTGTCCACTAGTGAAAGTATGATCCCTGGCCTTGTTTCTAAGCATTGAAACACCGTTTACAACCAGTTCTGCTACATGTTTGCTTGCTGCCATTTTTATTTCAGATTGCAATTACCACTTATAATCATCCATATCACTTGCATTTTAATATCTCTTCGCCGAACTAGTGCACCTATACATCTGACAAGTGTATTAGGTGTGTTGGGGACACAAGAGACTTCTTGTATCTTAATTGCAGGGTTGGTTGAGAGGGATATCTTTGACCTCTACCTCCCTGAGTTCGATAAACCTTGGGTTATTCACTTAAGGGAAACTTGCTGCTGTTCTACAAACCTCTGCACTTGGAGGCCCAACACTGTCTACAAGAATAGAAGCGTGCGTAGACATCAGAGGGGGCTGATGGCCCTTAAATGGGTTAGGTTGAGACCCCAATAGCAGAGTGTGTAGTACGGGCAAGACAATTTTCCCCACGAAGGTGACTCGAGGGTTTATATCGAACTCTCGGGGAATCAGTAGTGAAAGCTTTACCTCCTTATCCTTCGCTTGGAAACCTGCAAACAAAAATAAATTCTTTTGTGGCCTCAACCTCACCAAGTGGTTATCAAGCACAAGGTGCGAGAATGTTACGAATACAAAACAATAAATAAATATGCAATGAAAATATGCAAGGATGGTGGAAACAATAATGGATGATATTTTTGGGTTTATATGATGAATGTAAGATGCAAAAGTATTTTTGTATTTTCGGATTTTTTAATGGCTGAAATAAAAGATGCTTAAAAGTTGTTGGGAAGGTGTTTCTTATGATTAAAAAGGACCGGGTTCATGGTTTCACAAATGCACTCTCTCTTTAATAAAGTGGCAGACAATGGAACACAAGAGTTAACATATGAGATTGCAACAAAGTTTCATGACAAGTTATTAATCATATGGGCATCACATCCTAACATAGAGATCTTTTGGTTATTAATCCCTCTTATACTCCACTAAGATGCGAACTAAATCATAACACCTTAGTATTAAGATAAATCAGAGCATAGCATTAAGTTTCATGACATGAAGTTGAAATAAGAACATGCTAGATCAAGTCATGGAGTAGTGGCATGGTCACACCCACATCTCCGGTAGCAACAGGGGCGGAGCCAGGAAAATAGGTCGCCGGGGTCAAAACACAAGTAGCACTAATTCGCAGTTCCTAGCAACTATAATATATAATTTAGAAACTGACGCATATAAAAAATAATAATGACCATTGTTTCATAATAAATGAAATTCCCTTTAGAAATTAGCAAACTCTATTTTCTTGAACTCTACCATCTTTTATGTTCATAAAGAACAATCTATGAGATCCTTAATTGGAATTGAATATAGAAATATTTGCTCTAGGAACCAATCGACGTCGTCGTTCATGAAATTTATCCTGTCGCATTTATCAAAAGATTTCAAACTAAATCGCCGTAAGAAACCTGATATCATCCTCTGAGGAAACTTGAAACCAGGCGGTGGTCTGTATGGACCTCTGATCAAATAATTTCGCCTTATGTCATCTTATAGCTTCGACCCTACATATTTTGATATTCATTTTTAACGGCCGAATCATAAAGAAGCTCATATGAATCTACCTCTCTTGGAAACACCGCCAAAGTAGAAGGACGTGGAGAACAAGAATGTTACCGTTTGATGGACCTTGGTCGAAATCATTTTTTGTAGCCGATGGATATTTTCTTTTGAAATTCAAAATTCACTCCATTATATCTTTACTACCTACCGAATTAGCAAGAAATTCTCTATTACTAAGAAATATACCAAATACACATGAGAAGTTACATATACTTATTTTCTTACTTGACATTATGGTGGACGGCTAGCGTTAGGCCCCTAGACGATTTGAACCTTAATCATGGTCACGCAACACCACCGTAGCACCACTCCAATCTTCCGGTCATCAAAATTAACATATTGTCAAACCCTAACTAAAAGTATAGGAGAATCGGAAAATGAAATAGCTTCCTCCCTTAATTCCGTAGATTAAATTAGGGTAATTGTGGCACTTACGGATCAAATCGGCGCAACAGTAATAATTTGTAGCGGAGCGACGAACTTTTGAGACGGAGGACCATTGTCTCCCGCCCGGCGGCGTTCCATCTAAAGTGAAGTTGAGCGAGCGGCCGTGGCGATCGATTGATGTGCGGCTGTCGAGCGAGCGTATTTTTAGCGATCAAATATGAATGGGCTGTTGGCTGTGTCTTTGCCCGTTCAATTCAATTAGCGAGCTCCTTGGGCCGATACAATGCCAAACTGGGCCATAGAAGTATGCATTTGACCATGGACGCTGGGTCAAAAACAGATTTTCACCGGGGTCAATTTCTATTTTCGCCTTACAGTTCAAGGGACGGGTCGGCAGGCGTCGGGGTCATTTGACCCCGGCTCAACACTGTAGCTCCGCCCCTGGGTAGCAAGGTATTTCTTTTTATTCCTAGTGAGGCAACAAAGTAAGGTAGAGATACCCAAGTGGATCGCGGAACTTTCTCTCATGTTCACCGCACTAGCCACCCCCCGTTACTCCATCTAATGCACACGTTCCCCCACACACGCTCTCATATACATGCTTGATCATAACAAGTAAACAAGAACGGGGTACATAATATGCATTTACTTTCATAACTGAAACAAAACAATTGCAATCTCAAACATATATTAACTCATAAAGATCCACCACAAAGGTATTACATAGGTGACCGTAATCATGTTCGGCAGCTCATACGGTGCTAATTAGTGAAGCTCAAGAGAGAGAGATACATAAGTTACTTCCACAAACCCATAGTCCAGGGGTGGACTACTCCCTCTTCATCATGCAGACGGTGGAGAAGTCGTTGGAGAAGGTGGAGACCTCTCCGGCAGCGCCCCGCCGGAGTTTTCCCCCTCCAATATGCAGCTCCTGATCTCTGTTTCGTGGTTTCTGTGTTTCTGCGGCGCTCCTTTCCGAAGAGCCTCGGGGACTATTTTTATAGTCGGTTTTAGTTCAAGAGGAAACTTCTGGAGAAAAGATCGACGACATCGGAGCTTCGAGGCTCCAGAAGGTGGGCCCCACGTGGCCAGGTACTGTGACCGCGTGGGCCACCCCCTTTTGGGCCTCGGGCCTCTGCTTGTTTGCTTCCTTCGCTCCAAAGTCTTCTTCCTTCCAAATATTGATGCTCGTAAATTTTCAGGTCATTTGGACGTTGTTTGGGTCCCTGAAACATCAAAACATAGAAAATAGGGTTTTCTGCCTGCGTAGGGTTAATTCCAGAAAAATAGGGGAACTTGTGAAATATTCCCAAAAATTATTATAAAACAATGATATAACCCTTATATGATGCAAATATGATTGAAATATAAGTAAAATAATGCAAAGTTCATGTATGCATTTTACATGCATCAGCATCCCCAAGCTTAACCCATGCTCGTCCTCGAGTATGAAGGTGATAAAACTAACATGGACTTTGCAATTTAATACTATCAATGGATATCAAAGATGATTACTATTGCTACATAGAATCAAATGGTTCATTCTTAAAAAGAGGTAGCAATATGCAAGATTGTTTATGAAGTGATATCAAGTATTCAATGTAAGGATGTTCAATGATAATTCACAAAGTGTAACATAAATGAAAAAGTAATATGGACCACAAGTATGCATAATGATAAGTAAGAACATCCTACAATGGTCATAGAGTGTAGATGAAAATCTGAATATAAAAGGTGGACACTTTGGAAAGATATATATATGAGTAGAGGTAAAACATGAATAAGTTTCATCTAACTTCCAAATGCTTCTACTTAAGTTAATGATTGTAATGTGGTAATCCTTGGTGTCAAGCTCTCATTGCCCCTATCATAGCATCTTGAATGATTAAGTTTAAAGTGAAAGCAAATATGAGTAGTGTGCTTGACAAAGTAAAGGTTGAAAGTCTCATGCCCCTTGAACACGAGTACCTACTCCATGTGTTACTCAACTCGGGAAACAAAGCAAGTTCAAGTTTAAATATCATTGTAAGTAAAATAGTATCATCAAGAGCGTCAACTGGGGTACCTCTTGTCACAGGATATGGAACAAGCCCATATCAAAATGACAAGACAAACAAACATAATGAACAATCTCAACACCCTTTTTATTTACCATTGAATAGGTTTTTATTGTAAGGTGTATCTGATAACCCCCAAGAGCAAGGGATCACTGTAGCACCTCTCAATGTGGAAGTAAGGTATCGATCCGCAGGAGCAAGAAGGAAAAGTTATCTATTCCCTACAACTAAAGTGTCACAAGTTTTAGTTGATTATGCACTAAACAAGTTTAGAGAACAAGATGGTTGGTTTGATGGATGTAAAAGTGTCCCAATCCTCTTCTTTGCAAGAGGACAAGACAAAGGTAGTAGCAAGTGAAAGCTCTCAAAGAGAGAAAGCCCAATCCTCTATGTAGCAAGAGGACAAGCTCAAGTGTGTGTTTCTTATAGGAACAATGGACATGGTTCATGGGTTCACTTAATCCTCTCTCTCTCTCATCTACGGTGATCATCATGTTATAGATAAAGTACACACAATTGTCATGTTTTAATGGTAGCTTTTTATGACGGCTATATGTCCTAAAACACATAGTTGAAAGAAATACTCATTTGTGTTGCTAGGTCACCCTCGTAAGGCTAGCGTGGTTTCTCTCACTCCCACATCATACTCTTTCTTTTTACCCCCAGATAAAGGACGTTGGGCGGTACTGTGTCACTCAATACCTATGCCGTGTCACATCGGCCATCCCGTACCCACATACATCATACTTCAAAGTATGACAAATCACAAAAGCTCCAACACAACGGTAAATGCATAACAAATCATCTCACACCACAATATTCACCACAAAGGTATTACATAGATGACCGTAATCATGTTGCAGCTCATACGGTACTAATTAGTGAAGCTCAAGAGAGAGGAGAGATACAAAAGTTACCACCACAAACCCTAGTCCAGGGGTGGACTACTCCCCCTTCATCATGGTGATGATGGTGGAGAAGTTCTTGCTGTAGATGTTGATGATGAACACGCCGGAGGGGGGTGGAGCCCTCCGGAGGTGATTCCGGCGGCGTTTCCCCCCTCCGATCTTCTCCGGCGGCAGCCTTCTGACTCTCTGTTTCGTGGTTCTGTGTTTCTCCGCCGCCTCCTTTCGCGAAACGCCAGGGGACCTTTTTATAGGCGTTTTTAGGTCAAGACGGAGTCGGTGGACGAAAGATCGACGGCCACGGAGCTCCGAGGGGGAAACGAGCAGGCCCACGCGGCCATGTACTTTAGCCGCGTGGGACCCTCCCATTTCCAGCCTGTTGGGCTTCTGGTCTTCAATTTAAGCCCATTGCGTTCGTCTCGAAAATTCTGAACCGTGCTCTTTGACCTTGCCCTTTTTGGAGTCCCGAAGCTCCCGGAAAGTCTGAAACACTAAAAAAGACGTTTTCTGGAAAAACAGGGTTAATTCCAAATAAATGGGAAAACTATGAAGTATTCCCAAAATCATTATAAAACATTGATATAACCCTTATATGATGCAAATATGATTGGAATATAAGCAATTAAAGTGCAAAGTTCATGTATGCATTTTACATGCATCAACATCCCCAAGCTTAATCCATGCTCGTCCTCGAGTATGAAGATGATAAAACTAACATGGACTTTGCAATTTAATACTTAACAATGAATATCAAAGATGATTACTATTGCTACATATAGTCAAATGATTCATTCTTCAAAGGAGTAGCAATATGCAAATAGTTTATGAAGTGATATCAAGTATTCAAGACAAGGATGTTCATTGATAGTTCACAAAGTGTAACATAACAGATAATATGGACACATGTATGCATAATGATAAGTAGAACATCCTACAATGGTCATAGAGTGTGATGAAAATCTGAATATGATGGTGACACTTTGGAAAGATGTATATGTGAGTAGAGGTAAAGCATGCATAAGTTTCATCCAACCTCCAAACTCTTCTACTTAAGTTAATGATTGCAATGGTATACATTGGTGTCAAGCTCTCATTCCCCTATCATAGCATCTTGAATGATTAAGTTTAAAGTGAAAGCAAATATGAGTAGTGTGCTTGATAAAGAATGGGTTGAATGTCTCATGCCCCTTGAATACAAGTACTTACACCATGTGTTACTCAACTTGGGAAACAAAGCAAGTTCAATTAAATATCATTGTAAGCATAATAGTATCATCAAGAGCGTCAACTGGGGTACCTCTTGTCCCAAGATATGGAACAAGCCCATATCAAAATGACAAGACAAACAAACAAAATGAACAATCTCAACACCCTTTTTATTTACCATTTGGAATAGTTTTTTATTGCAAGGTGTATCACAGAAGGTTCACCATAGTATGTAAGTAAATTTCCACCATGAATGATGCATGGCTTAGATTAGCGGCCCAGGCGTCTCTCTAACCATTTACACAAACTCATTTAAACTCACTCTATTTCCACATTTATTTCAACATGATAAGCATCCATAGACAAAAGCACATGATATCAACTAAATGAGATGAAGAGCGTGTTGAAAGCTTGCCATGTGACAGCACATATGGGCTAACTTCCAACCCAAAACATTCATCAAGCCACAAACATCATAATCTTAATCACAATGGGTCAAGTTTTATTTGCAAATAAAAGAACATTGTGCATCAAGTTCGTGAGAGCTATATAACCAATTTTTTCCATTGCAATCAATAACATAAACATTTTCATTCAGAGGTAAGATAACACAAACAACATGTTAAACATACTCGGAATAGCATAAAGCCAATAGGTAGATATGGTGGACTCACTGGAATAACTTTGGTTGAAGGTGTTGGAAACAAGTTTTTGCTTGTTGGAGTTTTTGGGCTAGCAAAAGGGAGAAAGTTGACCATCTAGATGCATGCATGAGTGTCCATAGAACTAACTAATCCATGTTAAACCAAGTGAAATAACAATCAGCACCAAAACATGAATAAGTGATAGCTCTACAAAAAGAATTTGCAAACTATTACTCATAAACAAGCTCATGAATCATGCAACTATATGTATCATTAAAAATCAAGTCAAACATCCCTTTTCCCAATCTTATAAAAGCATCCAACATATTTCAACCCATATTTCCAGTAGCTCTCTCATATATAATTGATAGTGTGGTGGTCTCTCAAGACTCAAACAAAAACAAAAAACGACGCTCCAAGTTTATGCGATAAAGTGTTTCGATCGAAAAACAGAAGTTGGACGTGTGCAAACCGAGAGTGTGTAGGTCCAGCGGGGTTGTCTTCACATCCCCAAGCTTATGGTCTTCACCATCCTTGGATAGCTCTTGGTGCATCTCCTCCAATCCCTGTGAAAAAACTTCAAAACACCGTTTCTCCCATCTCTTTTCTGTGGGGTGCATTAATAGTGATAAACAAATAGGTTCCTTGCTGCATATAATCCTTGAACAAAAATTCATATGAATGTCCAGAAAGTGTATAATGTTGTATGCCTACTCATAAACTCAATTGGATCAAAAAGATTCAACTTAAAAGCTCAAAGCATGCATCAAACAAAATGGGACAGAATCTGTCCAGAAAAACAGCAGCAGCAAAACGTATTTTTCTACCCTACCAAACTTTCTCGAAAAATTCCGAAAAAATTCATGCATACAGAGGATGAAAAGTTGCAACTACAGTTCAAATATGAGCTCATTCGGAGTTACAGAATAAGAATTAAAAATCATACCGTGCACTGACTCGTGCAGGAATAAAATCTCCGAACGCTATAAGCAACTTTTCAAACCAAAATGGGTAAAACTTGGCACTTTATTAAAACTCCAGAAACTAACTAGACACAAATCTCTTGTTACAGCAAGAGGACACAAAGAAAAATCACACACAAAAATAACCGGGTTGCCTCCCGCAAAGCGCTTTCTTTATAGCCATATAGCTAGGCTTGATAGTTTTAATGATGCTCCCATAGGAATAAGAGTTGAATATAAAAGAGCATCAAGAAGCAAATATCAAACACATTTAAGTCTAACCCACTTCCTATGCATTGGGATCTTGTAAGAAAATAAATCAATAAAGCACAAAGTGACTAGCATAGGAAGGCAAAGCAAGTGCAACTTCAAAATTTTCAACAAAAAGAGAGAGACTTAATATTATTGAGTATATGAAATCATGTCTCCCTCTCTCATAAAAACTTTCAGTAGCATCATTGATAAACCACAATATACTATCACATGCATTCTTATCATGATCCACATGCATAAAAGTATCATTACTCTCCACATAAGCATAAACAGTTTCATTAGGAATAGTGGGAGTAAAACATTCATAATAATCATTGTAATCATCATATATAGGAGGCATATCATAATCACAATAAACTTTATACTCAATAGTGGGTGGACTGAAAATATCATATTCATCATCATAAATGGGAGACATAGTATCATTAAACAAGTTAAAGAACCTCCCCAAGCTTAGATGATTGCAAGATATAAAAGGAACCTCCCCAAGCTTAGTCTAGTGCACACAAGAATAGAAACTTAAGCGCTACGCTCCCCGGCAACGGCGCCAGAAAAGTACTTGATAACCCCCAAGAGCAAGGGATCACTGTAGCACCTCTCAATGTGGAAGTAAGGTATCGATCCGCAGGAGCAAGAAGGAAAAGTTATCTATTCCCTACAACTAAAGTGTCACAAGTTTTAGTTGATTATGCACTAAACAAGTTTAGAGAACAAGATGGTTGGTTTGATGGATGTAAAAGTGTCCCAATCCTCTTCTTTGCAAGAGGACAAGACAAAGGTAGTAGCAAGTGAAAGCTCTCAAAGAGAGAAAGCCCAATCCTCTATGTAGCAAGAGGACAAGCTCAAGTGTGTGTTTCTTATAGGAACAATGGACATGGTTCATGGGTTCACTTAATCCTCTCTCTCTCATCTACGGTGATCATCATGTTATAGATAAAGTACACACAATTGTCATGTTTTAATGGTAGCTTTTTATGACGGCTATATGTCCTAAAACACATAGTTGAAAGAAATACTCTTTGTGTTGCTAGGTCACCCCTCGTAAGGCTAGCGTGGTTTCTCTCACTCCACATCATACTCTTTCTTTTTACCCCCAGATAAAGGACGTTGGGCGGTACTGTGTCACTCAATACCTATGCCGTGTCACATCGGCCATCCCGTACCCACATACATCATACTTCAAAGTATGACAAATCACAAAAGCTCCAACACAACGGTAAATGCATAACAAATCATCTCACACCACAATATTCACCACAAAGGTATTACATAGATGACCGTAATCATGTTTGCAGCTCATACGGTACTAATTAGTGAAGCTCAAGAGAGAGGAGAGATACAAAAGTTACCACCACAAACCCTAGTCCAGGGGTGGACTACTCCCCCTTCATCATGGTGATGATGGTGGAGAAGTTCTTGCTGTAGATGTTGATGATGAACACGCCGGAGGGGTGGAGCCCTCCGGAGGCGATTCCGGCGGCGTTTCCCCCCTCCGATCTTCTCCGGCGGCAGCCTTCTGACTCTCTGTTTCGTGTTCTGTGTTTCTCCCGCCGCCTCCTTTCGCGAAACGCCAGGGGACCTTTTATAGGCGTTTTTAGGTCAAGACGGAGTCGGTGGAAGAAAGATCGACGGCCACGGAGCTCCGAGGGGAAACGAGACTGGGCCCACGCGGCCATGTACTTTAGGCCGCGTGGGACCCTCCCATTTCCAGCCTGTTGGGCTTCTGGTCTTCAATTTAAGCCATTGCGTTCGTCTCGAAATTCTGAACCGTGCTCTTTGACCTTGCCCTTTTTGGAGTCCCGAAGCTCCCGGAAAGTCTGAAACACTAAAAAAGACGTTTTCTGGAAAAACAGGGTTAATTCCAAATAAATGGGAAAACTATGAAGTATTCCCAAAATCATTATAAAACATGAATAACCCTTATATGATGCAAATATGATTGGAATATAAGCAATTAAAGTGCAAAGTTTCATGTATGCATTTTCATGCATCAGTATCATAGAAGGTTCACCATAGCATGTAAGTAAATTTTCCACCATGAATGATGCATGGCTAGATTAGCGGCCCAGGCGTCTCTCTAACCATTTAAACAAACTCATTCAAACCTACTTCATCTCCTCATTATTCACCCATAGTAAGCATCCATAAAACAAAAGTACATGACATCAACTAAATGAAATAAAGTGCAATGTCGAAAGCTTGCCATGTGACAACACATTTGG